>WOVY01010287.1:182500-197500 GCA_013436015.1 Rhipicephalus annulatus | reverse complement strand
TGTATCTAACAAGAAAGAATGCCCCCTCCCCCCGCAAAAAAATGGCGTCTGTCTTTGATTCATCAAAAAGGTCTCATCCTGGCAGACTTCAAGGAGTACCGACATCATTTCGAGACATCCCTAAAGGTACACTTTACGTTTCTTTGGTATGCATTGCTATCCATACGCCGGCGCCAACAACACCTATAAAATACCTTCCTTTGATTTTGAAGAAGTCGTCGCTGGGTATCATCAAGACAGCTCTGTATACCGCAATGGACAATGACCCGACGAGTCGAGACAGTTGCACAGCGTTTGCGAATCCTGCATCCTACATGCAGCTAAACCCGCAAGAAATCACCGTCAGTGCCAGACGACGACAGCTCTCTTGTCGTTGTATGCGCGCACCGCGAGCAGATGACATATCTGCCGTTAGCAGGTTGCCAGTCGCTGTCACCACGTAACGTCACACTACCACGACACGTCACTGAGATGCCGCCCATTCGATATCGAAACCGAAAGTGTTTTTCTAAGGTAGCGGTAATAAAATATATTCGATGCATTCCCTGGCACTAAGCATTCTCGACATCCGTGTTTTAGGGGCGATGCTCCTTAAAGCAGCACCCGTTCGTCCCTCGTAGCCGTTGTAGCAGTGTGTAGCAAGTATAACATTTTGACCTCCAAGGTGGTGCCGGTGAGAGATTTCTTTCGTGCGTTGTTGAACAATAAAAGATAGTGCTCAATGTACATGCCAATGGCAGCTAAGGGGGAATGAGAGACAGGAAAATTCGGCTTTCAGTTAACGCGCAAGCTGCGAATTTTTCATTGTTCAACAACGCACAGAAGACAAGAAAGGGTTGCTACGTTATACTCGCTGGGGGTAACCTCCCAGGTTTTAGAAAGGTTTAGCGAGCGTTGGGCCGCAGTGCCATGAATACAGTGAACTAGTATATACCATGAACTCGAGGTGGTTAAAGGTGGGAAGTGGACACGAAGCGCAAGCCGTAAGAAAGTGTGCGTGTGCCTCCTCTCGTTCAGTCATTGGAATGTCCGCTGGATGGCGGTGCTTTTATATGAGGAATATATGATGAAAAGATGCGAGATGGTGGTACTTGGAGTGTCGAATAGATGGATGAACGGACACACAGACACATGCATGGATGGACGCGCGGATGGCTGCACGGACGGATGGACGCATGGACGAAAACAGGGACGAACGCACAGATGAACGTGCGGACGCACGAACAGACGCACGCACGGACGAGCGGATGGACGCACGGGCGGCCACACAGACGCACGCGTGGATGGACGGAAGCAAGAATGAATGGACGGACGAATGCTTCGCCCCACTATCCATCATTCACTCCGAGGATATGCTGGCATTTTTTTTATTTAGCTCAACAATCTGAAAATATTTACAATTCACGAAAAAAAAACTCCTTTAACGCCTTAGGTTGGCATGCGAATAATTATTGGGCAGCTGCCGCCTTGAAAAAGGATCACGTGCCACGTAACACCCTCCGGCAAAAAAAAAATAATAAAGCGTTGCACACTCGTCGCCTGGGCGACGGGCGACGCTGGATAACACTCCCAGGAATCACGTGTACATAAATAGCCAACGAAGAGGACAAGAAAGCTCAATTGGTAGGGCACGCTGTTGTTTCGGATACCACTGACGGGAGGGGTGTTTCTTCAACACATTAATGCATCTTCACTGCACTAAAATGAATTAATCCACTGCAATTCCTACACCGCACTTAAAGGACAAGAATCAACGTCCCTTAGGTTGCCATGACCGAACTCTCTGTTGCGCTCATTTAGCTGAGTGTAATTTAGTCGAGTGCATTAGGCTGAGCAACAAGGAAGTTTTAAAGAAACCTCCTTGGTGCCACCACTGTCTTAGCAAAGCTCATGAAACACCCGCATTTTCGTGTATATAGCATTTCATTATAACCGCAGCATAATAAACGCTACGTTCCTTAGAATTACTTATGTATGACTTTTAGAGTATAAAGAAACACGCCACAGTATATTAGCGTATTGATGTTTTGCCTCAGATACGCACAACATTTAATTGATACTACGCACAAGTAAGAATGCGGAAACCAGAGCAATATTGGTAGTGCTGCGGGTGTGGTTGGATTTTGAGATTAAAGCCAAACAGGATAAAAAGAAAAGAGACAAGCCATTTCGGGTCAAGCCGACAGACAGACACAGACAGATCCATATTTTTTGCGTCCAAGTATCCCTCGTCTTTAAATAGGAAAAAGACGGTAACTACCTGCCTTCCTTTTCTCCCGCTTGTCCTATTTCAGAGCCTTTACCATCCTTTTCCCTTTTTGGCAAACCAAAACCTAATTTCCTTCCCGTATCTCAAAGTGACTTACCTCCGCATGCTTTCTCTTCTAATATGTTGTGACGCCTCCATTCTGACCTTACTGACGTACTTCATTTTTTTGTCATTACTTTCCTCATTTCTATGTGGCCTGGTAAGCTCGGTGATACGGTTTGTCAGCGTGCGTACGTCCCCATTTCCCTATTTGTCTTTTGCGCAAGCATATTTTCACGTGAGACACAACATTAGCATGCACATCAGCGCTCCCTGTTTTTCCCATCTTCTTTTGCCCGCCTGTTACACCAACGCTTTCCCCAATTTCGTAAAGCGATTCCCTAAAACCCTACCGTCTTCAGCCCATTTCGAACTTCTCCTGATGACCCCTTTTTGCGCAGACTTGACCCCTCTTTTGCCAACTTCTCTTTGAGCAACTCCGTCCTGTTTAGACCAAAGGCGGGGTGGCGAACATTCACTTATGTGCATTAAACTTCTTTTGCTTTTTCTTTTTATCTTCTCTAAAGGCCGGCAAATCGAGTCACGTCCTTTTAGGCGCCCACTCAGGTAAACGTGACAAGAACAACGCACGTACTCCATTCAGCACACATGCAATGGAATGCAGTTCACGCTTTGCACAACAAATAAAGCTCCTTTAGCGGTACTACCGGAAAGTTGCAGTATATAAGAAAGGGAGCATATGCAGGCGTAGAAAAGAAGCAACACGATAAACCCTTTTACAAACTTGAAGGGGTTTCCAGCAACCAACACTCTCTTTCACCGAACAATAACTTGCAAAAAATTATTGCAACCCTTTCTTGCTTCCCCAAATAGCCTTTTTGGTTTGCATAATGGCGGATGTTTCACCTGAAGCACCCTTTGAGACCCTAGGGTATTCATTTGCCGGAACACCTGCGTATAGTTGTGCGCGTTAATTAGAATGCGCTAATTAAGAATGGGTTGATTATGAGAAAAGTTCAGATTAACAGGAATTTACGCTTCAGCGCTACGTACAAAATCACCATAAGTCCACACGCATTCTGTGGGTCTTTAATATCGCGCAGAACAGGCAGAGAAATATCTCGAACACACGCTTCCCGGTGCGTGGCCTCAGAGATGCGCTTCCGCTGCGCGCGAAGTTAACCCACCAGGTGGCGCGAACATCGACGTGGAAGCGCCACTGTCAGGCACCAAAGAAGAGGATTAGGGCCATCTTCATTGTCTTTCTTCTTTTTTTTCGACCAAGTATTGAAGGACTCGTTCGGACCGCATCGGAGACAATGCGAAACGCGACTCATCGATGTGCGCGCCCGCGTACTCGTGAATTATGGGTCACTGCGGCTGGTCGGGAAAACGGCTTCCTGTGACACGAGGCACATGGAGATGAGCCTTGTTTCGCGTGCAGTGCAAGCGATTCGAGCAACCGTATTACCAGGTCACGTCGCGTTCATTCGCTTCCAACACGGCACTCGTGATAAAAAAAAAATGAAGGAATGAAGAAGCAAGCTCCGTTGATCTAAAATTTAAATCAACGTTCAATATGCGGAAGCACTCTGTGCGGACGCGCGTAGCCGATGACAGCAATGAAAAAGAAACAGCATCGTGTCGCTTAAGCGGCGAGGTGTAAGACAAATAATGTTAGACGATATCGAAACACGAGCGCGCATATAAAACCGGCATTTTACACGGCAATATTCTCTGCACATGGACTTCGACTTGTCGATTAATCTGCCCTTGCAATATTCTCTGCTTATGGGCTTCGACGGTTGTCTATTAATGTTCCCGTGCGGTGCCAGTTGACACATTTTACAGGAAAAGCTGTTATGAGTTGTCCGCCGCCGCCGCCGGTGTCCGTAACCACTATCGTGCGAAATAAAAAAACACTTGGCACACAAATGGGTTTCAAACCTAGGTCACCTATGTGCCAGCCCTCCATTCTACCATAGGGCAACGCCACTGCTTAGAACTACATTGCAAACTATAGCTTAGGCAGGCTTGATGTCGGCAAAGGAGTTGCGTTAATATAAGTAATAAATCGTTTCAGAACAGCAAAAGGACCAACCAGGCATCACACAACGCGAATCGCTTAATGAGTAGGTCGTCGGATATAGCAACACCGTCTTCAGGCATATTTCTTCGTCGTCGTCGGTCACAGTATAAAATACTCGCACGAAATTTCTTGCTAATGTGTAGCGGGTACCACGCTTCTCCAAAGAATGACGAAGGATGGCATGGCGTATGTCTGGCAGATTCCTCACAGTGGGTATGAACCACAAGAGAAGGTGGACAATAACAAGAATGCCTGCCGACTACACAAAAGTTGCAACGATAAATAGCGCCGTTGGTGCGCTGCAAATGTGCTTGTACTAGTTACCCTAAGCGTGTTGGAAAACGCTCTGAAAGGCCGCTGTTCCAAGTTTCGCTGTGACAGTGCCTCGCGTTCCGCGCAGCCTGGCGGTTTCTTACTTCTTCTTTTTTTTTTTTTGCTAGCCCCATTGGTACAGCTACAACCCCGGAGATGCATTGGTCCCGGGTTGGATCCGCGAATCAGGTCAACATTTTTCGGACACTAAAGAACATTTTATGCAGATAAATCTGAACGGATTGTCTTGTGGCTTCGTTCTACAACCTGGTCGTTGTCCATTTCAATTTATTACCATTTCATATGCACAGACAAATAGAGAGAAGGAGAAACTGCTGGCATTGTGATCGGATTATTAATTCACAGTGCGGCATGTCATCGCTTCGTCATCGAGACACAAAGCGTCTACGGCAATCTACAGCCGGTGGTAAACATTTACGGGACAAGCGAGGATAAATGGGAATTTACGCTTCGCTAAAGCAAATACTTCGTCAAGGCTAAGTAGAGGTCTCAACAAAACACCGTGAATAGCTTCTGTGTATATATGTGTGCTTTCCAGCGTCATCATCATCATCGTCTTCTTCTTCTTCTACTTCTTGTTCATCATCATCATCATCATCATCAACTTCTTCTTCTTCTTCTTCTTCTTCTTCTTCTTCTTCTTCTTCTTCTTCTTCTTCTTCTTCTTCTTCTCTTCTTCTTCTTCTTCTTCTTCTTCTTCACCATCATCAGCCCGACTACGTCCACTGCAAGGAACAGGCCTCTCCCATGTTCCGCCAGTCAACTCGGCCGTGTGCTTGCTGTTGGCCACTTTATACCCGCAAACTTCGTAATCTCATCTACCCACCTAACTTTCTGTCTCCGCCTAGCCCACTTGCCTTCACTGGTAGTCCAGTCAGTTCCCACTAAAAGGTCCCTGAAACACTTCTTTCACATTCCGTCTTTGACTAGACCACTCCTGGAACAAATCATTAGCACCAGAGTTCAATCTAAACACCCATTATTAACGAAGCCACGAGTACAAAAAAAAGTAGCCTCCTCCTCCGCTCCGCCTTTCACCCTCAACTGCCCTCGACTCTTCCTTCGAGCGCTCGGGGCTAAGCTCCGCCTTCGCAGCGTCTGCGTCACGATGTGGCACGAGACCGCATACGCGCGAATCCCGCCGCTGATCCGATACCGGCAGTCTGTGCTGCGCGTTCCACAGCCAATCACACTATCTGAAAACGATGACGTCAGTGGGGCAGAGCGTGTCGCTTGGTGTATGGGCGTTTGCAAACACGTTTGGCCGAGTCGCAGCGATCTGCAGCGATCTGGAGCGATTCGCAGCTCTAAAGCGTCGTAATAAATTACACAGTTTACGCAGGGAGCTCAAATCGGTCTCCAAATTACCCTTGGGACTTGGTCTATCGGCTCATTCTGTCTGTAAAAATTGCCAAACCGTCTCAGGGCTACGCGCTACATGCCCGGCGCATCCTTATACCACCTTTCAGACGTCACTGGTCCACGTCGGTGGATCAGTGGCTGGGCAGCTCGACTGTGGCGCAAAAATCGCGCATTCGATCCCGGCCGTGGCGGTCGAATTTCGATGAAAGCAAAACGATAGAGGCCCGTGTACTATGCGATGTCAGTGTACCATGGATAACATCAAATGGTCAAAATTTCCGCAGCGGCGTCTCTCATAACCGTATCTTGGTTTTCGGACGTAACACCCCGCATATTGTTATTTCAGACGTCGTTCGGATGACCCCTTTGAGATGGCTCCTGGTGTACAGTCATGCATGCGTACGAGCTGGGCAAGCCCTGCATAATGCGAGGTCTGGACAGTTAGCTTCCGGGTTAACTCGATTACGCATAATCTTATTACGGTTAAATCGCGTCATTACCCGACAACAAATTTTCAGCAGGCTCTCTGTCTCTCGTTCTGCGTTAAAAATGAAGTGTCACGTGTGGATTCCAGCCTACAGGCTGGGATTCACATGCAAGCCTTTATCTCGCTGCTCGTTTCATTCGTCGTTTAGTATACGCCGGCGAAGATTAAATATTAGGTACGCACCAGTGAAGATCAAAGCGTCAAAGAGACGAGCGAAAGTTATTTGGCAATTGCTCACTGTGGACAAGTGCTTACTGACCCGCCGCAGTGGTCCAGTGGTTCGGTTCTCGACCGCTAAGGTCGCAGGATCGAATCTCTGCCACACTCCAGTGGATACGAAATGCAGGAGACCAATGTACTTTGATTTAGGTGCGCATTAAAGGACCGCGGACGGTTCGAATTTCCGGAGCCCTCTACTTGGGCGTCTCTCGTGATCATAGCGCGATCCGCAAAACCCCCGATGTTGCTATTATAACGTTACCTGAAACTTGAGTGGCCTGATAAGAGTTGCGCCTTCGACACCTTCTCTCAGAATGCAGATAACGTCGACACTAGCAGGAAGAAATTGTGGAAGAAGCGTCGTATTTGAATTTGCCTGTAAAACAAAACAACCCCCGAAACGTCGTCGTAAGTAAATATTGCCACGTTCCATTTCTCAAGTTTTGTTATCACCCCAAAACACTACACAATTCTCAGCACAAAACGCACGTGCAGTTTTCGAGAAGCTTCCGGACTTTAGTAGATCATTTCGATAAGATCACGCCCGCTCT
Organism: Rhipicephalus annulatus; assembly: GCA_013436015.1. Classification (NCBI taxonomy): domain Eukaryota; kingdom Metazoa; phylum Arthropoda; class Arachnida; order Ixodida; family Ixodidae; genus Rhipicephalus; species Rhipicephalus annulatus. The sequence continues at coordinate 190,190 of WOVY01010287.1, read as the reverse complement.
GCGAACTGTACAGATTATTCTGGAACCTATGCTACCGCCAGCGATAACGCTAGAACTTTCGATGGCAAGAGTATAAATGCCGACGCACTTCGCCGCTTGTCAGTAGTTGATCGACGGCCGTCGCTCCGTTCGCCGCTATCAGTCCAAGACTGCTACTGTAATCGGACTTTCCGTTTACTGGGCACAGGTTCGCCCAAATAATTGATTGATTGATTTGTGGGGTTCAACGTCCCAAAACCACCATTTGATTATGAGAGGCGCCGTAGTGGAGGGCTCCGGAAATTTTGACCACCTGGGGTTCTTTAACGTGCACCCAAATCTGAGTACACGGGCCTACAACATTTCCGCCTCCATCGGAAATGCAGCCGCCGCAGCCGGGAATCGAACCCGCGACCTGCGGGTCAGCAGCCGAGTACCTTAGCCACTAGACCACCGCGGCGGGGCATTCGCCCAAATAAACAGCTAAATTCCAACACAAAGTCTCCTGTCTTCGGCCACGTCACGACCCCACGACAATATGTTCTTCAAGTCAACCTGCAGTGTAATCATCACTCAACCTTCCCATCCATAACTACTCTCTTAGTCCGAACATCTGATTTTCTCAATGTCTTACAAGCACAACTCTATATACGTCAACGTCAAGCAAAACCTATTTATGTAGGTATCACGCGCGCGCATAACGAAACCCTTGGCGAAAACATCAGCACATGCCATATGCATTCGCACCGACGCCCCTCCGCATGGCCTATGCATACTGCAGACGACGAATTCTTTATGCAGATGCTGGTGCGACGCTTTCGGTACGCGATCGAACGAACACAAACACGCGCACCATCTTCTCCATGCGCTGGGGAGGCGCGGTGACGCGCGACCAGCCGCCTTGAACGGCCGTAAAGCCTCCTCGCGACGATCAATGTCATCTATCCAGAAGGAAATAGCCTCTGCGCAACACCGCCTCCTCTATACGTCCGCAGCCTCCGCAAAGCCCTGCCAGGCCTCGTTCCTTGGTTTGTTTCTTTCGTTCGTTCGTCCTGTACTCTGTACGAGCCCGAGAAGCGGAAATCCCAGGTGATTGATCGGCGGCCACCCAATCCCCGGAGGCAGGCCCGGGTGTACGTATGAGAAGCGCCAAGCGGCTACACCATCTATACTTATACGGGACTGCTTGAAAGCAAACATGCGCGGACAAACCGCTGCGCGCGTGCTCACAGAGGAGGAGGAGGAGGACGTTAAGAGAGAGAGGGAACAGTGAGGAGAAGGTGTGCAAGAGAAGAAGGAGGGCAACAAGCAGAGCAGGGGATTGTACAAGGAGATGAGGGGATGCGCGAAAAATTGCTCACGGTGGAGGAACTGCATGAAAGAGGAGGCGGGAAATACGAAAGAGGGGAAGGGGGTATGGTGTGTGCGAGATGTGGTGGAAACGACAAACGACACGACGCTATAGTCTCGCGTTTGGAGAAAGCAGTCGGGTTATGTATGCCATTGTATATATTTCCGTCGAGTCCGATTCCGTGCAGCATGGCGAAAGGCTAAAGGGTGCGGAATATAATCGCGACATTTGAAAAAAAAAAAAACGCTGACATTCGTGTTCAGAAAACACGAATAAAACAGAGACGCAGAAAATAGAGACAGTGACAAAGAGATGGCTTCCTGACGCAGAGAGTGAAAGACTCTGTGTCACTGTCTCCTTTTTCTGCATCTCCGTTTTGTTTTTTCGTAGTTCCACAATATTGGGGCTTTATTATTATCTTCTTTCTCGAATATAACATTGCACCAACTCGTGAAAGAAGCGACTATCTTCCTTGTGCCGACGTTCTGATTTTAGAACGTTAGCGTTGAGCTGAAGCGATGGGATGGCAGCTAGATGACATCTGCTGTTCGAGATTATCGCAGAGCACGCGAGCAGAGACTGAACGAGCACCGAACGCGTGCATCAGAAACGATTGATTGATTAATTTGTGGGGTTTAACGTCCCAAAACCACCATTTGATTATGAGAGACGCCGTAGTGGAGGGCTCCGGAAATTTTGACCACCTGGAGTTCTTTAACGTGCACCCACATCTGGGTACACGGGCCTACAACATTTCCGCCTCCATCGGAAATGCAGCCGCCACAGCCCGTGCATCAGAAACGAGCTCTGAAAGGAGAGCTCCAGGATGTGTCTACTTGTCACCAAGTAGAACACACGATGACGTTATCCTTGCGGCAGATATTTTGTGAGTCAGACTTATATAAGTTACGCTCACGGGGAACAGCCTCACACCCCAAAGATGCAGCGGGCAGCAATCTCCCACACTCAGCTGCAATTGCAGGTGGAAGCTGGATTTCGAGAAGCATTGTGCCGTGCACAGGCTCTACGTCATCGTAAGAGAGCCCTGGAGACGCGAGAACTTGACGGCACAATGTATACCAACGTACGGAGACGACATAGTAATGTACGCAAAAATTTAGTAGACGTAAAAATAGGCGCATATCTTTTATTCACACGAACGATTTCACAGTCTCTCATCGTCATGACGTGAAAATTGACAAAACCTTTAAATGGAAGCTGAAGGCCTTCTGGAATTCAATCAAACTACGTGTTTGGGAAGAACCGACATTATTGTTGACGACGTCATAATTGTTTGCGCGGTTGTAACAGCGGGAGCTTTAGAAACGGCGAAATAAAAGCTTGTCTTGTTCCATCACCCCCACGAGTGCGCTGGAAGTGTGGGCGTGGAAACATACGTCATCTCCCTTTGCTCTGGCCGGGAGCAAGTGTTCTTGCTTACCTTCAACCACGGTCTCCGTGAGTAACCCACGACGTACCGTTTCCGGAACTAATCGCAGAGGCCACACTTCAGCAGTGCCGCTGTCGCAGATGACGTGGCATGCCGAGAATGACGTCACCATGGTCACTCGGCGTCTCAAGAAGCCCGGTGACCACAGCCACTGTTTTTTTTTTTTCACCAAAAAAAAAGTGCTATTGGCGTTCACTTTTGAGAACTCTCGCATCGCTTTTCTAATCTGTCCTTACACGCTCCTAAATATATTTTTTGTACAAAAGTGTTTCAGTTACCCTTTAAATTCCAATAATTGTCATCCGCCGTTTTACTTCCCCAAACCACGATGTGATTATGAAAGACGCCGTTCTGGAGTGCTCCGGAAACTTTGACCATCTATAGTGTTCTTTAACGTGCATCGACATCGTGCAGTTCACAAACCTCTATTTCGCCTGCATCGAAATGAGACCACCGCAGCCATGATTGACCCCGCGACCTTTGGGTCAGCAGACGAGTGTTGTGGTCATGTGAGCCACCGAAACGGACTAACCTTGAAATTTTGAATGAATGCATCACGACGCTTTGATGCGCACGAGTCATCTCTTCATTGCGGATACTGATAACGGTTACGTAAACATTCCAAGCTCTCGGTTCCTAAAAGGTCCCTAAGGACCCTCAGAAAATACAGAGAACGAGGAAGAACGAAATAAGCGTACACGCGAGGGCTCGTTTCCTTTGTTATACCCGATATTATTAGGATCTAACAGACAATCACGTCAAGGGAAGTATAGGGGAAGTTATATGAGGTAATTGTAATGTAAATGTGAAAAAAATAGTAGATGAAAGGTTAACTTGCCATGGGCAGGGACCAACCCTGCGACCTTCGTTATTCCTCCCGGCGTCCTGCCGTCCTTTCGGGACAATTCGTGACGCCAGCAGATTGTTCACGTTACGTCATGAGGGTTATCCTCCAGGAATGGACCATTGCAGCAATGGACTATTCTATGCTGAAAGTGTCCACAGCTGCACATTCCTACATAGAATAGTCCATTGCTGAATGCGCGGTCTATTCCGACATAGAATAGTTCATTGCTGAATGCATGGTCCATTCATGCTGGAATGGACCATTGCAGCAATGGTACATTCCAGCATAGAGCGCATGATTGTAGCAACGGTTCCCTCTTGCTCGGGATGGACCAGCGTGGAATGGTCCATGTTTGAGGGATATCAGCTGTAAATTGTCTCTTCCCTTCGTTACCATGCATGTATAGTAGCACGCCCGTTTTGCCTTGCAGACTGTCGCACGACAAACTGCTCTCACTTCGTTTTGCTCGTTTTCCACTTCGCGAACGCATAGCAGAAAGTAGGCAAAAAGCAATAAATTCTGAAAAGCTCAACCCTTAGTGCTGAAGAGTCCACGTATACTTTCTGAAGAAATAAAGAGTGAGGAGGAAACAGCGCCTGCCGTAAGAGTAGCGAATGAAATAGAATTGAAAAACTTTATTCGGGTCCATTGGGGCGTGAACTATAGCACGTAAAGGGCAGGACGAAAAAGAAACCACTCTCTCGTCTTTGAATTCAGAGTGGTTTGGAGATTCTTTAAATCCTACATACGTTAGCTAAATCGGGTTCAACTATACAAGACGGTACCAGAACTAAGTGGAGACGGCTTAATTATAAGCCTATCTATGCTTTGCGGCCGTTACTCTCTCAAAACCAGCAGCGCGAGGCTTAATCTTAACCCTTCTAGCTGCGAGTCAGCGTATAGTGCAGTACGTCTCGTCTCGCGCACGAGAGGTCATTTCCGGAGCGCTCAAACATTAATGACGCAATTAACAGAGCTGCAGCGCGAGGTACTCGGCGTAAGTTTCTTACTACCTGAACTAGTTCCGTTTGCATTCATTTCTTCAAATTCCCTTCTTTGTATGAACTCGGAGCACGAAGTAATTACAGGCCGCCCTGACCTCCATGTCATTAAGGACATTTCATTTACGCCTATGTAGTTCTTTGTTTTAAAAATCTATAGGACCGTCAATCACACACATGTCAGTGTGGTAATGTGGTGACTATAGGGTGCAGCGTTGACAAGCGTAGATTACACTATGCGTCAACTTAGCCTATAGGATAATGAGAAAAAAAGTTCAGCCCAAGTCAGTGCCCTCTATCGAAAGTAATTAAAAGTTCGCGGTCATATATTGCACGTCACTCAGCAAGTTACGCCGAGTATAACGAGTACTGAATCTTACAACGGACACGAGGAAGTGGCTGATGTCCGAAAGCCGAAAAACAGTTACACTACCCGCTACAGCAGCAGACCAGCGGCTAATCGAAGGCTCGGGGTTCGATACCCTCGCTAAACGAGCGTGATTCGGAAGCGTCCCAATGGAAGGAGCACGGATGAACATAGCTTTAGGTGCCCGTCAAACCAGTTCCGAATTACTTTTCCAAGTAATGAAAGAATGACCTCAATAGCAGTTGCAGCTTATAAAGCGCTTTTTTTCTTAATCGTTTCTCATCCAGAATATATAGGCCCGTGTACTCAGATTTGGGTGCACGTTAAAGAACCCCAGGTGGTCGAAATTTCCGGAGCCCTCCACTACGGCGCCTCTCATAATCATATGGTGGTTTTGGGACGTTAAACGCCACATATCAATCAATCTCATCCAGAATAGCGCGCTGGAAGTAGCACATGGAGGGATGAAACGGAGGAAATATATTGCGTCAAAACGCCTCATGACCTTGAGCGCGCGTGACGAAACGCGGCCGCGCCTTTCAGTAATGATTCTTATGCGCACTAGTGTGGCCACTGCGTAGCGTTATCAGAATTATAGAGCGCGCGGTACCTGCTCGTGGCGACACCTCTTGGCAAGTAGCGCATCTGATCCAAGCGCCGTTTTACTTATGCCGGCTTTATTGACGGATATATGTCGGATAACGTAGCTTATGGGGCGAAAAATACGCGAGAGAATGACAAAAATATTTGCGATTGTCTTTTTCTCGTGTTTTTTTTTTGCGCCATAGGCTGCGTTTAGAATTAACCAACTTGCCTATCAAGTCACTCTGCTTATGTCAGATGATTGTATCGCGTGTTTATTGCATTTGTGTCGGATTTATGTAGCCAATAGCACGCTATCTGCCATTTGACGTCAAAGAGCGGGGGCCGGCCACTGGGAAGACAGTGAGCATACGGCTCAGTACCGATAGATGGCACTTGAAAAAATGACTATTGAACTCCCCTTGCCACGCGCGATTGCAATGATTGGCTGAGATGTTCAGAGCGACTCCCATTCGCATAAAGTGAATACCTACGTTTAAAGTGACACTAAAGGCAACCATTTGGTAGACGTTGATTGTGAAATATAGCGACCAGAAGCCTCGTATGATTACTTTTGTGCCAAAGACGGGCTTATTTTGAAGATAAAATCACGTTTTAGTGGTCCGCATAGGGTTAGCGCACTTCAAATTACCCGCCTCAAGAAGTGGACCATCTCACATCACTGTTGCCTTGCACAACGTTACCCGGCTTTACTGCGCGGCCGCCGACACTAGTAGCAGCAGAACGAAAGCAGCGGAAGTCCCAGCAGTAACAATGGTCATCGATAAATTTCCTGATATTAGCTCAGAGATGGCAGACATGTTTTGGTTCAACTGAGTCCCGCTTTATGGCACGATCTGTCCAGCTTAACTACGCAAAATTGAATTTTTGAACCGCTCGCGCCATTCCCCATAGTAATGTCCAGCGGTTCTTTTTTACGTGAATCAAACAGAAACGAACAAGCAGCATTTTATTGCTTCTCTTGATGAACGGAAGGTTCTTTATTTAGTGCAGCTATATCGATTACTAGTGATTAAGTATATGTAGTTCATCTGACGTAATCGGGATCCTTTCGAGAATGTCCTACTGTGGCGCATGTATTCTAGTGCATTTACCTTCATTTTTCGGTAAGTAAGGCACTGCTGTTGATAATATTGTCGCTTTAGATATTGTCATACATTGAGTTTTCACTCTGACGTAAACATTCATTTGACTATAGTGTGTAACAAACTGCGATGACGTCATTCTTTGAAGTAAGCATGCAGAGTTTTCCCAGCACAAGTAGAATCTCGTTAGCGACTAAGTTTTGAGCGTTGGTCTATTTGGTGAAGCATAAAGCAGTGTTTCCCAGCGCATTCGGAACGAGGACGAAAGAGACACACACAGCGCCGTGTCTCTGTTCTCTTGGTCCTCGTTTCGTGCGCCGTAAACATCGTATACTACGTGTCAGGAGATTCGCAAATGCCGAGTGCAGCATGCGCGCGCTACATTTTGAGGCACTTCCTGCTTGTTACGGCAGTTGACATATATACGTGTCGACTGTAGCAAGTTCCGTGAGGTTGTTTTCCCATTCAAACGTATAGCACCAGAGAGGGGTCGATGGGAGGAGCGATCGCAAAGGCAGTGGCGCCCACTCTGGCACGACGCCGGCGTAAGCCGCATGTTTGTGAAGCGTCTTTGGGATATTAACTTAACATTAGCAATTGATTCTTGGTCTTTTTTGTTAAATATATGATATATTCGGCTGCCGGCAGATTATATCAGTCGGCTGAATGAAGGTTAGGTTAGGTTAGGTTAGGTTCAAGTCATTCACATCACAAACAAAACGTACTCGACGTTTTTCACGCCACTGCCAGCCGCTATACGGCGGCCAATGTTAGAGGCCGAGTCGACGCCATCGACTTGCCTTGGCCAACAGACGGAAAGCTCAGGCTCTTGACTGTCCTTGACAATGGTGATTAGTGTTGCTAAATGTCGAAGATAAAAAAAAAGTAGCTAAATGGTGGCTTAAAAGCTAAAAATTCAGCAGGGCGCCAATAAGTCTCTGGTTTCTGGTGTTTTATGCCTGCTGCCGGAACTGCACGTGCAGCCCCTATTCTGCCTGCACATATAT
>WOVY01010287.1:0-175000 GCA_013436015.1 Rhipicephalus annulatus | reverse complement strand
ACCATGCAGGGCTGCAACCCAATTTACTTCAAGCGGAAGACAGGTACATGTAAAGAAAACAAGCGAAACAAATAAATCTACCGCTATGGATCTAGCAAGGAGCAGTGCTCGCACTAACAAAGCAATACTGAAAAGGCCGGATCACTTTGCACGCGTCCACGTTGATCCGCTTTTAATAATGCGCGCATATGTTATTAGAATCCTATTCATTAGGCACGCTCTATAGATCGAAACAGGCCGCACGCCGTCATGGACTTACAATAGTCGAGGGGATTACAAGCGAGAGCGAACCTATAAGCCGGTTGGTAGATTTATCTTATAAATCACAGCCCAAGCACTCCGTACATATTGTTGGGCAGCGAAAATGAAACACGCCACCCAGTGTGTATCACGAGATTAAGTGTCTTCTTTTGTAGCGTTTCATTTCTCTACCTGTAGGTATGAAAGGAGCGTGCTTCAAAGTTTGCGTTGAGTGAGCTTAAAAGGTAAAAAGGACGAATAAAGGCCTTTGCTCGTAGTGATTTATGTTATGGTGGGTGCCGTTCATAGCTGTACATCCTGACGTAATCTTAACGAAAAGCGGTGCAAGCGCGGAGGCCCTTAGAAGTATAGTTTGGTGACGTTTTTCGCTCGTTGCGATCTCGGATCACACACTAGTCCACGTTTATGCGTCCATGTACCAAGTACTGTAAATCGTTAACCACTTCTTCTAAACACACAGTTCATCGTAGAAACATGCATTTGCGTGATATACTCTCTGAGTGAAGCCAACGGGACGGCTTTACGCTCTCGCTCAGTAAGAGTACCTCGTATTCTAAATCGTTACCCCCCTTTTTCTAAACACACTCCTGGGCATAGTATTCCTTGAGCACGTTAGAATTTTTGTTTGCAGGTACAAACAGCTCCTGTCGTGCATTTGCGTGTATATTAAGATACATCAGCAATGTCTTGAGAACGAAAAATGTAACACATTAAATGTCTTCATTGTATGTATGCTTTTTGTTTCAGAAATAAAATTCTCTTAAACATATATTCATCGGTTCCGTCATCCCACGGGACGGCTTCTTGCTCTCCTATAGTAGAGAACCTGGCCTTCTAAATCGTTACGCACTCTATCTAAACACACTTTTTCTGTAACTGACGTTTTGTCAATCATTGAGTGTACATGCTCTTTCCACGTCATCTCATATTCATGTCTTTGTGTAAATGAAGTCCGCTTTGTCATCATCGTTATTGTATGTCTAAGAATAAAATGTTCCGTTGAAATGTTATTGGCGTCTGTGACAATAAATTTTTCCAAACACTTTTCCATAGAAGCCGAAGCTCTCAGCAGTCGTAGCATTTATTTACTTTTTTTGTCGATGCGGCCTCGTCAAGTGCGAGTGAGGCCCAAGGCACGGCTTTCGACTCTCTCATAGTAGAGTACCGAGTATACTCTAAAACGTTACCCACTTTTTCTAAACGTCCTTCAGCTTCGTTGTGTGGGGCCCCATCGCGGCGGTCTAAGAGACAAGGTACTCGGCTGCTGACCCGTAGGCCATGGGATCAAATCCCGGCTGCGGTGGCTGCATTTTTCGATGGAGGCGAAAATGCTGTAGGCCCGTGTGCCCAGATTTGGGTGCACGTTAAAGAGCCCCTGCAGGTGGTCGAAATTTCAGGAGCCCTCCACTGAGGCGTCTCTCATAATCACATGGTGGCTTTGGGACGTTAAACCACACATATCACAATATCAATCGACATATATGAACAAAAACTACACTCGGCGACAACATTTCTTGGCATTGAAGGGAAAGTTACAGGGGCGGAGCTTCTGCGCATATTCGCGCAGTCCGCATTGGCTCGTGTCTCGTAACGCTGTGTAAAGCGAAGTGGACGCACCAACACCGTTTCGGGTGGACGCAGACGCCGCTTAGCGTTTGAGGTACCCCTAAAAAGGTAGGGGCTTTCTCGAGCGCCCGTAAAACACTCGAAAGTGTTATGACCGTCATCGGTATTGAAATTATTTTCGCGGCTGTGAACCCGGCAAAAAGTTTCGGACGTATTCCAAGCGAGAATTTGCTGTCGAGACGGGCTGCTTTCCTCTCTGTCAAGCGTGAACAAGGGTGTTCCAGAGCCCCGCCGCGGTGGTCTAGTGGCTAAGGTACTCGGCTGCTGACCCGCAGGTCGCGGGTTCGATTCCCGGCTGCGGCGGCTGCATTTCCGATGGAGGCGGAAATGTTGTAGGCCTGTGTGCTCAGATTTGGGTGCACGTTAAAGAACCCCAGGTGGTCAAAATTTCCGGAGCCCTCCACTACGGCGTTTCTCATAATCAAATGGTGGTTTTGGGACAATAAACCCCACAAATCAATCAATCAAGGGTGTTCCAGAGCCCGTTCCACGCTCACAAAACGCACAGGGAAAGGCCATTGTGAACTCGACTTCATATAAGGCTTTCTAGGCAAACAAGGAGTCAACTGGCTCATTTTCGAAGTCGTTGTGGATTTGGAGGGGTCTGAACCAGCGTGGCATTTGCTCAGTCCCGTATGCACTCGGGATAGTCGGTGTATAGCTGTGTAAAACATCGTTGGCGAAGTTAGAAAAAAAAAAGAGGAAAGAAGAGACACGGTATTTGCTGCTGGCGCTGGAAGCTAAAACCAAACCGGTTGCAGCTGCAGCTTTCGGGAGAGAAGCGAAGTCCCGGAAATTTGCAGCTGTTCAGCCGTAACCGTTGTATAGCAAACGACGAGGCATTAGTCGACCGCTCCTCATTTATTTATTTATTTATTTATTTATTATTTATTTATTTATTATATACTGCAGACCTTTAGGTCCAAGCAGGTGCGCAGTTACAAGGGGACATAGTCGAAACAATAAGTGGCATAAAGATTGTTTGGGGTGAGTGTTTTATACACTCATAGTGAACACAAGGAGCAACATAGCAAATTAATGCATAATAACGCATGTACCGGACAAAAGAGAAAAAAAACACCACAAATTCATACTTCATGTGTCGTGCAATGAAAGTAAAAATAAACACATAATAAATACATAGCATCGGCTAAATGAAGTGACATGTTTGATGATAATGGGTAGGCCACTACATTGTCCTACCCGAACGCAGACAGACAGGTTTCACACATGTGCCGGGAGCCCGGCTTTTCGAACATCACCCTACGTGCCGAGAGAGGGCTCAAAATGTTGGTGTCGGGTGCAAATCGCGGCCGTAATGCATTCGTGACCATATTCGGGCATCGTTTAGACTGTGCGCGCTCCACATACATAGCGTGGTGTCTTTTCCCGCGCTCGTGGGTGGAGCACCTAGGCTATCGAGCGCCATACTGGCTGAAGCTGCGGACAATGCACCCGGAATCGGCAATGCGGCGTTATTTAAGCGGGAGACCTTTTCTATGTTTTTCAGTTCAGTTCGCAGTTTTCTAACGAACACTTGGTCACTTTATCACCTCCTTTCCGCTTCTCAGCTACTAGTCATGTAAAAAAAAATCTGTAGTTTTTTTAAGAGCGCCTCATTCTACTTGTTGTGCACGTTAAAGAACCCCAGGTGGCCGAAATTGCCGGAGCCCTACACTACGGCATCTTTCATAATCATATGGTGGTTTTGGGACGTTACACCCCACATATAAATCAATCATTTGACTTGTCGAACTATACGTCTTAGGAGGAGGGTTCGCTACCAGAATAAGAGCCGCTGGATCTGGAGTCGCAACAAATGTTAATAAGTACAACTGTCTTGCTGGTGTGTGCTGCTACCTCTCTCAAACAGCTCCACGCAGAAAATACAAGAGGAACTTTTATACCTCAGGTTGAAAATTCGAGCGCTATTGTGGAACTACATTCATTGGGCGTACGATAAACGCGATTACGCTCTGCACGCATCAATGCCAAGAAAATATCTCGCCGGGGCATAGAAGTAAACGGCTATGCGCCTGATCTCGCTTCTAGCTCGAATAAAGGCGGTAGGTATAGGGTGGGGGCGCGTTCTTATAAACCGGTAAAGTTTCACAGTACCACTCGCGAAGGCGACGGACGCAGCTTCGCTCTACGTCACTGTCAACCCGTTTTTGAAGAGAAAACGGGTCGGAAATCCTCTCCCCCGACAAAAACCGGCGACGTCGTGGTGACGGGACGGGTCGTTTGACGGCTGCAAGAACGAGCCCTCAGGGCCGTTCCACGCGCTTGCCGCACAGCCGCAACGCACGTGCCTAGATCCCTACCGCACGCAAGCGGGGGACAAAATAAGCCGATTGGCGACGCTCTTTCACCCTCCGCAGCGACGCCAATTGGCTTATTTGTGCTCCCGCTTGCGTGCGGTAGGGCTCCCGGCACGTGCGATGCGGCTGTGCGGGAAGCGCGTGGAACGAGCCCTTACGCGTGACCGCGAAGGCGACGCACATGCCGCACCGAGTTTAGACGAGCGTGCAAACGCGTGAGGCACGATGAAAGACGGAACTACAGCGCCACTAGCTCTTGCGTCCGTTTCTAGACCACGGTGTATTTTTCTTACGCCATGGTTCAGACGCTTGCTCTGAACTTCAGAGAGCAATCGCCTATGCGAGAAGCGGTGATGTGGCGGGGAGCTACGACGGCCGTAGGCGGGACTAAGAAGCTCCGCTCAATAACGTAAAGCATTGCCGCTACATAATATCGATTCGGCGCATACCGTGAGGACGAAATCCGGGGGCACGAACGGTGTACTAACCTAAAAAGGGGCATGAAAGATACCAAGGCCCGCATTGACAAATCAGCATCGCCCTTATGTTGCGTTTTTTTTTTTCGTCTATCCGTTTGGTGACCATAGTGCGTTTGATTGACGAAGTAGGTCAGGGTTCACAAATAAACCATGGAGTTATCCTTTTAATGCTACCATTCCGTGCCCCTCAAGCTCCCGTATAATTTATACATAATTAAGAAAACAAATATACGATAAGAATAAGGTTCGTTTGCGAATACGGGCCCAAGGTTGGCAAAATTAATCAAGGCCCTACCCCCTCTTTTCAAATCATTAACTACGGTGTTGTAATTGCAGAGTGGTCCAACCTTTAATACATGCTTTGAAATTTAAATAAGCATCACTTCGTCGTTACCAATGTTCCAGCTTTATTAATTATGTGCGCTAAACCTCTCTATACAAAGGATTTAATCGATCTGGCGCGTACTTCAATGAATTTGTTTCATTTGTACCGTACAACGGCGGGTGGGGAATGCTGTATTACGCCAGTTAAAGTAAATTAGGAGCTAGACCAATTAACTTCTGTTCAAACACAGGTTTCGCGCACGTAACTAATGAAGTTTTAGCCTTGGGTTAAACTTACACAGGGGTGTATCTTACATACATATATATAGATATAGCGATATTAAGCGAAGTGTCACAGTCAACTAAACATGAGCGAAAAAGGTGCTTGGAAAGACGCCGGGAGCATGTTATAATGTACAAAAGGGGAGAAGCATTGGCTATGGTATGTAGGTGCATCGGCATGTCATGGGAGCAGAGATTTCCTTCTTTGTTTCATTCTTTCTTTTGTCAATTTTTTTATCATCGATATATGCATAATCCGTATCGGCAATTGTCGCGAACATCGACGTTATACTCGGGTACGCAAGGATGCTTCTGCGAAAACTAGAACAAATCTGTTCTCCCCCCCCCCCTTGTTTTTTTTTTATTACTCGGATCTTTCTTTCGCAAGCTCTTAAAATATTGAACGGGCGTATGGACGATACATGCGTGAAATTTCTGAGTTGTCGTGCGAATGTGAGTGAGTACGTTTGCGCGCGTGCGTGTGGTGAGATGAGTGAGTTCAATGAGAGTAACCGACTGATGTGAGTGAGAGATTAAGCGAGTTTAGCAGTGAGTGAGTGAGACAGACAGATCGTAGACGGTTGAACGGTTGAACGAATTAGACAGACCAATCAATCACACATAGTGCCTGGTCAATCACATATACTATCAGTTCCCGACTGCTCATTCCTCCACGTGTTCACTGAGATCAATCGTTATGAACGTCGCAATGAACAAACACAGGGAACGCAACCTTAACCTATATATTGCGCCACGTCGTCTTGAACCAGAAAAGGCGGACAGAAACGTATACAGTTACGATCGGCTCTAGGCGCCGACGGTTGTTATGCAGTAAAGGGCCCCACGGGATGGCTCGGGGGCAATCGTAGAACCATTGATACGGACGGAGCCGGCCGTTACTGGTGGCCCCCAATAAGCGGGACAACAGAAAGGGCTCTCCACAACAGTGCTGCATTGCGCGCCGTACAATAACGGTGCATCGTGGTACAAACCTGCAGTTGCCTGACACGCATGAGGCTATGGTACACTGCACGTGCATCCAGAGGTTGTATACGCTGAATGCTGTACTGTCGCCCTAGCGGATATCTTGCAGGGTACGGTGGCGTGCCTTTAGAACGAATACCTCTGTATGACGAAACAACGGGTATAAATGAAATAGGAATAACTAAATTGTCAGTCAGCTTTCACGCCGTGGAACTGACTTAGTTATTTGCACATGCTACTGCTACACTTGGGCTATGGTAAGTGTGGCAACTTGTGCAGTTGTACAATACGAAAGAACATAATAAGCAACGCAGACATAAACTGTGACCGAACAAAATGAGTCAGTAGTAGTCATGCTTCAACAAAAAATAGTCAAAAAAAGACAGCGAATAACACCAAGTATCGATAATAATCGTTCGGGTATAACGTCCCAAAACTACCATACGGTTATGAGAGACGCCGTAGTGGAGGGCTCCGGAAATTTGGACCACCTGGGGTTCTTTAACATGCAAACATTATCTGAGCACACGGGTTTACAGCATTTTCGCCTCCATCGAAAATGCAGCCGCCGCAGCAGGTATTCGATCCCGCGGCCTGCGGGTCAGCAGTCAAGTGCCTTAGCCACTAGGCCTCCGTGGCGGGCAACACCAAGTACTGAGTTTCAGTGTCCAGGAGTATAGAGGACGGAAAATTTATCGCAACTTATCGGTCTCGGACAACAGTGCACAGTGCGAAAAAAATGGTGAAACATCCTATGTGAGAAATGTTTCGCGCCTTTTATGCATCAACTAAAGAAGGGAAGACAGATGAGGTGACGATTGAATGCACCAGCTTCAGAGATTCTAAGCTGCCAAGGTTGCTAATAGTCTTCGGGTTTAATTTATAGAGAGAGTTCCAGTGACGAAGAGAAATCGGTGTCGTAACTACAGAAGAATCTGGTGGCTTCCGTCGGAACCATCGTAAACTTCTCGGCGTCTGTATCATTATGCGAATTCCATACCACACAGGCGTACCACACAATTAACAATTTTGTCACGCAGAAAACCGGTGGTCTATCTATGGTTACTAATTAAGTGCGAAAAAGACGAAACTCGAAATCGAGGCCGACTGGAGACCAGCCGAGGTGATGAAGTGAAAGAGCCCGCTTGGTCAGTACGGCACTTACAGTGCAACAAGCTACGAGAAGTCTTCGTAAGCAGAAGTGAGCACTGTCAATAAGGACATCAGCGATGGCGACCACAGATTTCCTATGACGTACTTTGAAGAATACGCAGCTGGCATCACTCTATACATGATCGCTCCACGGATAAGCTGCTAGGTAACCACGGCGCACAGCATCGTCAACGCTGCACCCAATTAGGAAGACCCAAACGGCTCATAGAGGGTGGTCATGCCCTTCTAATGGAGCCCAAAGGAACGCTGAACATAAGGGGTCAAGCGAGGATGGATGCCGATCGCCCGGTGAGAGCACTTTTGTTATTCGCAGAGCCCGATTTTCCCAGAGAGGTCACGCCGACGTTCGAATGACCCGTAACGGTATATGGCCCGCCTTTCTCTTATCCCCGTTCGTTTTCTGTACGTTAGTATTATTTCGAAGCAATATCAAAGAAGCGAACTAGACGCATTAAAAACACTCTAGCGGGCCAGCATTAAAAAAAAGACATTTTAACGGCTACAGCCATACGAGGCGAAGAAGTGCAGTGACGGGAAGAGTGTGTCATACAAAAAACTTCGTGTAAAGCTACCTAAGACAAAATACATAACAAGAGAGTCAATTTTAAAAAAGAAAATTCACATTTGGGGCGCAGCTGTACCGTAGTAGCTAGCACAGCACAGCAGGTAATATAGCGAAACTACATTCGAACGAACTGCAAAGATCTCCAGGGAAAATTTCGTTAATGTGAAAGTCCGCTAAACTTAAAAAAACTATGTTGCAACTTGCTACCAAGAGCTGAAAAATATGTCAGTCATGCAAATGAAATTTGAACCCCATTACTTGGAAAGCTGCTTGTTTCGTAAATTCTTGCTCATTCAGCATGTCTTCAAAAAGAAAAGCGTAGTAACCGTTAGCTGCACCTGTTCACTTAGGAAAGCAATGCTCGTTAATTTCCTCACTATGTCCAAGGTCCCATGCACCTCCAGCCCAACGCTATGCCGGGCACCGAAAGAATTTCACTCTATCGAGGTACTACCCAGCTTTTTTCTCTAGCTGAAATTCTTGGTGCTTCCTCTACAATGGTTACTTCCACCTACTTACTCCCCTTATTCTTCCTGGGGAAGGACGCTCGCCACAATTACTTCTGTGGACAATGTAGCGCATGTCTCATTTGCGAAAGTCCTTAGTGACATAGTTCTAGAACCTCATAGCACTGTCTGTACCTTGTCAATCGGACGATTCCTGAAAGGCATCGGTTAGTGTCGCAAAATATTTTTTCGTAAGACTGAAATGCCCTCTGCGCTAACTTCGTTAAACAGAAACGCGTTTGCTTTTGGGTTGAACGGCACTTCGGCGGGGAATTTCAAAAAGTTCGTACAAATGAATAGTTCTCTTAAGCGGTATTTTACGTTAGTAGCTAATGCTGGCTTCTGCTGAGTAAGCGTAAGCAATACGATTGCCTTATGTCAGTCACTGTGGGCTAACATTAGCGAGTCTAGTGCAGGCTATAGCACTAGCTGTCTGTTGCAAAAAACCATTCTTGGTTATCATTAGCTAACCAGTGCACGTTGCTGACTACTGTGGCGGCTTACTGTTGCCTGTAGCGTTGCCCAATGTTGACCACTGCAAGTACACCCTACAGCTAATCATTCTTTGATGATGGCTACAGTGCTAACTTTATACAAGCGTTGGTTGATGTTAGCTAGCGTTAGCTAACGATTACCTAATCAAGACTAGTATGTGCGACAATAGAAAAGCTGACATCGGCAGGCTTATGTTAGCTAACGTTACCTAAAAAATATCCCATCATGGCTAGCATGGGCGACTGTTGAATAACACTGATATTGGTTGCCTGACGTTAGCTAGTGTATAGGTAACGATTATCTAACCATGGAAAGTATATCGACGGCTGTTCAATAACATTGACGTGAGTTGTTTATCTGCTATAGCCATTATCCGACGGCTCCCAAAGTTGGCCAATGCTATGTTTCTGTTGGCCATCAGGTATCACGACAACGGAATAATACAATGCAGACCTACCGCCACGCCTTCGGGTACCTCCATTAGGCGCTGGGCACAATAAGACAGTTCCACTTAAGGAAAATGGGGCGCAAGTCTTTGTGGATGCTTTTTCTCTTTTGCTCTATCCATGGCAGTCTGTAATGTCGTTCGGCGCACGCTGCAGGCGCGGCTGACGCCGGCCGCTTTCGCAAGCTATAATCGGTATCAGCTACTGCTCTGGCGAAAGCTGCAGTTTAACGGTCGTTGCGAAAGCACGCGCGGATAACCCGGCCACGCTGTTCGAACGAGGTTTAGACAGCTTCGGGCGAGAGCCACATGTCCCGACGATCAGCGGTAATTCAAGTTGTCTTTCCTTTGTACAGAAACCGTGGTCTGCTGCCTGCACAGGCGCCGGAGTAACGTCAGTAGACGTCGCATGCACCATGCTGGCGGTAACGTGCGTAATTGCGATTGCAAAGAATCGTTACGTGGTTTTACCATATATATATATATATATATATATATATATATATATATATATATATATATATATATATATATATATATAGGTTGTAGGCTGGTTTCCTGCTCACGGCTGGTTATTTTTTTTTGCACCCACTTTTCTTCTTATATACATTCCATTGGTTCTAATAACTTCCCCTGTACATTCCTTGGCATTACTGTCTGTTATATCTCATTAATATTCTGTCAAAACACGGAAAAACGAGCCCTTAAGTATACACTTCTTTCACTTATATATATATATATATATATATATATATATATATGTGTGTGTGTGTGTGTGTGTGTGTGTTGTGTGTGTGTGTGTGTGTGTGTGTGTGATAGAGAGAGAGAAAGAGAGAGAGGAGAGAGAGAAGACAAGATGACAACAAAAAGAAAAAGAAAAAAATTGGCGGACCCTTAAGGTTCACCTTTAAGAGTCTAACGCGATAGCAAAATCCAGCCCCTGGTGCACGCTTCAACCGCTAAGTGCATATTTATTCATTTGTTTTGTTACACACGCACGCAAACAAACACGCACACAGTAGATTGAACCAGCGCGCGCTATTATCGCCGAATGGGCTCCTTTTCGTCGTGACACCTGTCGAACAAAATGCGCTAATGGGGCCCTGAAACACTTTTTCAAGTAGCCATGAAATTAATTCACTAGAAGAACTTATTGCCTCACGAATTCAACGCCACAAAAATTTCAAGAATCCATCCAGTGCGAAGTGGATCTACAAAGGTTTGTCGCGTGCTGCAATTGCATTATCTCTTCTCTCGTCCCGACGAAAGCTCTGGAAGCTTAGCAGGGAGTGGTTGCAGGGCAAAGACACTACCGCGTCTCATGACCTTTACCGCTTTTTTTTTTCTTCGAATGCGTGACTTTATCAGTGTGATCGCGCGCGCACGCGTGGACAAGTAGCGGCCTCCCGCGGCTATCTCGGGAACTTGATTTTTCGGTCACAGACGCACAGACGATTTTTCGCTCACAACCAACGGGGCTAGCGCCGGCGGCGAGTTGTCTGCGACACAAGATCTTTAACGTTATCGCGTTTAACCAATGTATATCTATGCATCATTTTTTCGACGCACGGAGGGTGCCTCTCTTTCACCATTGCGTAAAGCCGTTAAGTGGTTTGTCAGTGCCTTCACTCACGTTAATAATATTTGGGGCTTTACGTCTTAACAGCCACGATGTGATTATGCCGGACGTCAGATATAGTGGAGGGCTCCGGAATTTTCGACCACATGTGCGCTTACTTCACTCGTGTTAGTACATCTGTAGTGAAACACTCAAACGAAAGCAGCCCGCCATGAAGCTAAGGAAAATATAGGACACATAGCTTCATAACTTGTAGTTCTTGTGGTGTAATCATCATGGCATTATACATGGAAATATGACAGTTTTAGTTTCACGTACGCAACGGATTTGCGTACGTAGAGCGTGTAAACAGTGCGCATGCGCATAACGTTGCGGCCGCACACCGGCATCACGAACGTACGTGAGATTCGATTCTTCGCGTGCGTTTCTTGAGCACGTATGCCTTCGCGGGGGCGCTCGAACAAGATAGCGTGTGAAGCGCGACAACAAGTTAGCGTGTTCAGAGTTCGCTACCGCACTGTTCATGATTTTCGGCAGATGTGGCTGCGGGGTGGCTCTCAGCGGGCGTCGCTTACGTGTAGCTAAATGCGCTTAAGATGGCGTGCATGCAAGGTACGTAGACTCTTCACACTTGCGTACGAGAAACTAAAGCTGCATAATGAAGTAAAGTGCACGAAACAGCATGTTACAGCCGCAGGTATACAGGGACTGAACCAACGATATTCGGATAATGTGTCCGATGGCCGACCAGTTGAATAGCCTTCAGCACGAATTCGACGAAGACAAAGGAGACACGCAGAACCCGAATTTGTCTCCATCAGCACGAACTTGTCTTCGTCAAATTCGCGCTGAAGCCTATGCGAGTATGTATACCAAGTCACCCAAGTCAAAGTGCTACCATTTGAGCTACAGCGGCGGTCACTTTCTCGCTCACTTTATTGCGCAATAACGTTTGTGTCGCTCTGAGAGTGACAGCCAGCGCTGATGCATCAACGCAGCGGCATCGCCAACATTGTTTTTGATACTGAGACTGAGAAACAGGGTACCTAAACAAACGCGAAATACGATCGTCGCGTCGGCATAAGCGACGACAACGCGAAGGACAAAACAAAATTGTCACGCGGTAACATGACGCCGCAGATCGCAGAAATTTCAAACGCCATTTTGTCGTCACATCATGACGTCATCAAACGTTTTAGCCAATCGGCCATACTTGGGCCGATACAAGAAGTATTGAACCACCGCGTGAGGAGCACAAAGCTTGTGACGCCTTTAGAACTGTATGTGTGCGAACGAGTGCTCTTTTTATCGCGACAAAGACTTGCTTTTAAGGCCGCGTTCACACTGAGCATTCCGGCCGCCGGAAGTGCTCCGAATCCGGTTCGGCGGCGGCGATATCCGCCGAAAGGGCCCTCTCCGCGCCGATCGCTCTCGGCCCGATTTTTGCGGCGTCTGCCGCCGAATCGGTCACCACGGACCAATAGGAGCGATAGTCAAGGAATTTCGAAAAATGGCGGCCAAGCCCTACTCATTTGTTATGCCGCAGTGCACGTAACTGAATGTTGAAACCAACGGGAGTTTAACCTACTCTGTGCCTACTTCGCCCCGTATTTCGTAAAAGAGGTGACCGAGCTTGCTGTTGGCGTGACCGAGCTTGTCGCGGTCTTGCAGAGCAAAACGAACCCACCAACGCCGCTGGCGTCGGTGGTTTTTCTGCTCTTCGTGCATTACAAGACAGCCACTTGCCAGCAAAGTAAGCAGTACTGTCTTTTCTTGCTTCTTGCGTACGACAATCGTCGTAGTATACACCACCGGATAGCGTAGTGGCGTTTGCGAGCCGCGAAACAACCGGGTGACAGCGCATCCATCCCGCGTTCGCCCTTTAGTAGATGGCATATTCGGCGGCGCAGGGCGCGTCCGGTGTGAACGACGGTGCGTTTCGGCGGCAGGGGAATTTTGGTCGCTGTAGAAAGCGGATGTTTCAGTGTGAATTAGGCTTAAGGCATAATATTTTCGTTAAATGTGTGCTGTTAGGCCGTTGTTGTGTATGGAGTGAAGAAGTGTCTTGTAGAATCTGTTTTCATGCATCCAGCGGTTGTAACTGGCTGTGTCGCTGTAGCGAAGGCCGGCTTGAGCGAGGTGACGGGAGCGTTTTGGCTGCAACCTTTTACATCTCCATAAAAGGTGGCATGCATCTGCTTGCATCTCATTCCTCTTAACTTGAAAGTCGAGCTAAGAAAACAGGCTTCAGAGTTCTTCAGAGATAAATTATCCAGTGATGTATATGTTTACTTAGGGCAACTTTTCAAATGAATGCCAGCTATCTTGAAAGCCGTACAAAAGCGCGTTGGATGCAGAAGGCTTTCCGGGGAGTGCTAGCAATAAGCGCGAACGAGAAGGACGTAGAACGAAACCGGCATAGGCACAGCGCTTTTATTTTTCAAGTCATCTCGATAAGACTGGCAGTTGTATTAATCAGAGACAAAAGATCATCGTTATAATGACCCGAAAGCCGTCACAGGTCATCGGGACATTCACTGCCGAGATCGTGGCTGCACGCATTTGTTCGAAAACACTTCCATCCTTTCTTTTTAAGGCGCGTGGTAAGATGACAAGATAAATTGTGGACGCTTATGACATTGCGAGATTAGGAAAGATGTGCATTAGTCAACCTTTCATATCACTTTCTCAAAGAGAGTGTTGTTATCTTGCTTCGACGCGGCACCATGATTTTGGCTAGTCGTAATAGTACTTTGTAGACGTGCTCAGCTCAGCGACATGAACCAATGAATGTTCTTTTGTTTCTACTATTTCCGCTGCCTCGATATATATCTATCGGGTCGTGCGAAAATAAAATATCAATGTAGCGCTCTGTCCCCGTTGATTTTTTTCCCCTACGTTCTCGTCTGCTGCACTTGTTCACTCTTCATGGATGCACACCAACAAGCCCACCAACACGTTTCAGCTTTCAGGAGAGGGGGGGGGGGAGGGAAGATAAAATGTCAGTGCATCTGCGCGCTTCGCCGCAAATGTCGTCGGAAGACGATAGTCTTGTGGCGGCCTTCTTTCGCGTATATCGTCGCATTTTTCAGCGCCGTTTAAGAAACACTAAGGTATTTAGAATTACATTTCGATGTGTTTTCTAAAAAAACAAGCCAACTAATACTTACGTATTGATGTAGCACCTCAGATAATCACAATATTTGCTTTTTGATCGACAATGTTTAGAGGTATTAACCCAGCCACTCGTTTGAGATGGCCGGGACTTCAGCAAGTGTTTATGCATATGCAGGATGGCTGAACCGTATGGCAGATTGACAGACAGAACAAACTTTCTGCGTCCAAGTATACCAAACAAAGCCTATCACCTTTAAAGATATAAGATACATTGCTCCTTCGAGTTTTCTGAGTCAAATGGATTAGGGGTCGTGCGACTTTCGCCAATAAATCTCTCCATCTTATCGACAATGGATTCGGAAGTTTCTACGCTGGGAATTCCAATCACAACAGAGTGAAACGACCATTACAGGTACCCGCACACGTCGCAATCACACTGAACTGTCACATACCACTCTTCAAAACATTAATCGACCATAGGAGTTAAATTGAACGACCTTAACCCTACGCAATCAACTATAACGATCTACGATAACATTGATTGCGCAAGGCGAGATACCAAGTTTATACAGACAGAAACTTACGTCGAGCTTACAGACTTGAGTCTGTCGCGAATGAAAGCGCAGATCACGAGGGTCGCCTTGATTAATGAGCGGGCACGAACGAGGGCTCTGAAATTTCCCACAGATGTCGCGTATACACTTCCCACACTCGCTATATACTCCGGACGTCTCTCATTTATTCCGATAAGACCGACGCACGCTAAATTCGCCCGAAACGATCCGAAGATGTCTCCAACGTGACAAACGGGTCACGTGTATAAACGAGACGCTGTGCAAACACTTCGAGTGTGCAGCGCCGAGAGATTCGGTGATGAATATCTCATCGTTCGTACAGCAGCTATACAGCGGTGTACGCTTTGAAAGATTGCCGAACTAAACAGAGTATAGATCTAAATACCTAGAATTAGGTACTATCGACGCCGAGACATCCACCTGAGTACAGTCAACTTGTCCCCCAGCGTTGTTTATGAATGTGCGTCTATAGCCGGTTCCGTAATATGAAAAAAAAAATTCGTCATCCGTGTCTCCAGAGTTAAAAAGGAGGACGGCGATTGATTGATATGTGTGGTTTAACGTCCCAAAACCACCATATGAGTACGAGAGGCGCCGAAGTGGAGGACTCCAGAAATTTCGACCAGCTGGGCGAAGGTGATCATTACAGCGAACCCTAGTAACTCACCTACGATTAACAAGAACCGATGAGCGCCAGTATTTATATTCGTTCAACGGCAGTGACACTGCTGAAGTTACAGAAAATTATTTTACCCTGCTAACATATTCATTATGCTGTAGTATGACAGACAGAGTGGCAGATTCTATTTAGTACAGATTCAGATAAAGCTTTGCCTCCGACAGCAATTCAATAAACCAAACAAATTGTCCGTTGCTACCTATAACGCATACGCTTGACAGAATACGTAAGCGGCACTAACGATCGCTACTAGCACATGCACAAAACGCGCGGAAACAGAAGTAGGACGACAGTTAGCTCAACTGTTTCTTTTGCAGACGTGTAACGATGTGCCACTGAACCATCACATGTACACATTTGCAATTCTGTGCACGTCCTGTGTACTAACGTTCTTTTTTTTTCTTTAGGGGCGAAAGTGCTTAACGTGTGTGTCGGTCGTCACCTGTATTTACGCATGTATGTACCAACCACCTCACAGCATATCCACGGAGTGAATGATGAGGAGTGGGGCGAAGCTTCGGAAGGTTTCGTCGGCAAACCATGAGTCATCCGTTGGCCGCGTCCTTTCGTCGTCTGTCTGTATGTTTGACGTACGGACGCACGGACGTAAGCGCGGACGGACTGACGAACGCTTCGGCCCACTTATAATCCCTCACTGCGTGTATGTGCTGCGATTTTTCGGGGTTTCCCGTGAATTGTACAAAATTATGTAAGCATGCTTTCGAGTAAGTAAGTAAGTAAGTATGTATGTATGTATGTATGTATGTATGTATGTATGTATGTATGTGTGTGTATGTATGTATGTATGTATGTATGTATGTATGTATGTATGTATGTATGTATGTATGTATGTATGTATGTATGTATGTATGTATTTTCCATGGTCTGGTTTACGCCATAGGCTGCCACGATTGTACATCGGTGAGACCGGTGATTTCGAGAAAAGGGTTAAACGAGACGAATATGACGTCATGAAAACCACGCACGGCCTTGAATGTCTTCGATAAACATGCGAAATCTACAAGCCACCAACTTGACTGGTCAAGCGCACGTGTTCAAGCCAAAGAAAAGGTTGCATCATGCCTTGCACCTCGAATCCCTGCACATACATATGACTGCACATGAGCTGAACAGGGGTAATAGGACGCTTTTGACAATGTACTCTAAGGGCTTACGTCACATACTTAGGCGAGCCTAAATACGCTGTGCCTTTTCTATGGCTGCGTAATGTAAAAAAGACTCCCGTATCAAGTGGCGAAAGGTCAGCAAACTGTGTTCTTTCATTAGGTGTATGCTTTAGCATTTACACTAAGAAGCAACAGTTATGCATTGTCTTTTTTATATCAGGCTTCTTCCAGCTGTTCAGTTCAATTTATTAGTATTCATTCAAAATAGAAAGGTTAATGGTCAGTAGTTGCAGCCGAAGGTGCCACTTATTAGGCCTTGATCAATGGCAACGCTTATTCTGTGATGGTCGCACAGACCGCTGCCAGTTTCCATGACCTGGGCAGGTTT
The DNA here is from genome assembly GCA_013436015.1 of Rhipicephalus annulatus. Classification (NCBI taxonomy): domain Eukaryota; kingdom Metazoa; phylum Arthropoda; class Arachnida; order Ixodida; family Ixodidae; genus Rhipicephalus; species Rhipicephalus annulatus. Next base: position 158,074 of record WOVY01010287.1, on the reverse strand, counting down.
TTCGGAAATTCCACGACTTTTCCAGAGGGGTCCAAATTCCTTGACTATTCCAGCATAGTGTGTGTTTAGAAGAAGTGGTTAACGATTTACAGTTCTTGGTACTGTACTTTGGGAGAGCTGAAAGCCGTCCCTCGTGCATCCGACTATGCAAGGTTAGTGTGTTTAGAAAAAGGGAGTATCGATTTAGAGTACTAGGTACTCTACTATGACAGAGCATAAAGCCGTCCCGTGGGCCTCTCACTTGATGAGGCCCTGTTGTGATGTCTGTAGTCAACTAGGTAAATTAAACGTAGTGTTTAGAAAAAAATGTTTAACGATTTCGAGTACTTTGTACTCAGCTATGAGAAAGCACCGAGCCGTTTCGCTGAAATCGCTGCTAGCATGCCTGCTAGCAATTCGACGATTGATAAATGTGTTTAGAAAAAGTGGGTAACGATTTAGAGCACTACAGGTACTTTACTATGGGAGAGCTTAAAGCCGTCACGTGGTGTTTGATGCTCTAAGAGAGTACTTCGTACCCTACTATGGAAATGCAAATCATTGCAGTAGAATTCGCACTGAAGTGCAGTGTTCATGGAGCCAATCCAACAAGTAGTAACGGCACTTTAGTTATGCTGACAAGCCTCCGTTTTCGATCTCGTTAAATTGCAGATCTCGGCTGCCAATTGAAATAGCTTCACTTGTAAACTACGCAATGAAAAGTAATACGAAAATGAAAGTAAGCTTTAATGTTATCCTTTAAGCAAACGAATGCGAGGTGAAAAAGTTGTTTGAGACGGGGCTGCTTGTATGTTTACCGAGGATTCCTCGCGAATGAAACAGCTGGTTGAACCAAGAAGCCCAATAACTGTAACAATCATAAATAAAATACATAATTTATTATTAGTTAATTTTTGTTATTTCAATTAGTTTTGGTTCGTCATTTCGTCCACCTAAACGTTCAACGTTCTCAGTGAACGGAGGGAGACGCGATGGAAGAACAGATGCAGGAATCGGATTCATTCATTGATTGGCTGCTTAGTTGGTTGAATGAGTGTGTTGCAGTAAGTGGAATGTGGTCGATATACGGATGACCCTCTAGAGAGTTTCTAGAAGCTGTAGTGAACACCAACTTTCCATGTCCGCTTCATGGAGCAGGCCACGAACAAAACAAAGCAAAAAAATTACACGAGCCGAAGAAAGACTGTGTTGCCAGCTCGTCTAAAAAGAAAAAAAAGGAAAGAAAATCACCTAGATACACAATTTCAACACAATAGACACTGACGCTCAGCGCAACACAAAAGACTACGCTTCAAACGTTTGTAAAGGACAAAGACGAAGCGGCGCTGGTTGCGATCGCGAAAATGCGGGACACTACACGCCAGACTGTCGAGCATGTATGTATGTATGTATGTATGTATGTATGTATGTATGTATGTATGTATGTATGTATGTATGTATTGATGTATGCATTTATGTATGCATTTATGTATGCGTGTATGTATGTATGTATGTATGTATGTATGTATGTATGTATGTATGTATGTATGTATGTATGTATGTATGTATGTATGTATGTATGTATGTATTTATGTATGCATGTTTTGTTTCGCAGTTCATGTCGCATCTTTTCCCAGCCGTGCGTAAGCTTCTATTAAGAGCACCACATCAAACAAACATATGAACAAGAATAGTAAAATCTCCTCCAATTTTTAGCCCCACTCCCATCCCATGCTCTTTCTCCGGCAGGCACACATGGGCTGGCTTCTTTCCCGTTTCCGATCCCATTGAATGTTTCATCCTCTAGGTACAGAGCATCGACACCGGATGTATGTACATACAGATAAGGCTATCCGAGCGTACAGTCAGCGACGAAAAAAAGGAATAATAAATAAACACACAGCGAGAACCCTGTTTTTCTTGGCAGCAAGCGCGCGGATATGTCGTATCCTCTTCGGCGGAGCGACAGCGAATCGCACTTGGGAAGCGTGAGATATACGACTTGTTTTTTCGCGACACCCACCGAGGTATATAATTCTTTATTCCCGCTTAATGCGTTCTTTAAAGTATAACGCGACGTTGTCGATATATGAGTGAGCCCTCTAGGCTCGTATGGATACGAACTATCTGGGAGTGCCTTTTTGAAAGCAGTATCCGTGTCTTCGACGATTACCCAATTCGACGGTGTTGCGTGTTGGTGGCCCTGAATAGGATACAGCAGGATATGAAAACAAAAACAAAAAAAGCCGACTGTTGTTCACGCTCAATACGAAGTTCCGATAAGCAGACTACTACAGGGAGCCAAGCAGACCTTCTATGCAACAACCCGCTAGGAGCCAAAAACTTCAAAACTACCATATATGGCCTCAAGTATCTTCAGGCCATATATGACCTCCAGATATGTGAACTGATATATCAGTCGTCATATCTGGGACAACTGGCATTACCGCTGAGACGCACCAACGCAACGTGGCCTTACATGCCGCGTCAAACGCAAAAAGGCGACCATCGGCGCAGTCGGCGCCAACACTAGCAACGAAAAAAAGAAAATCGTCGCCGTATGATGACGTCAGCCTATGACGCCACCATGGCGCCAAAAGTCGCCACAACTTGACGTCCCACGTGTACCATCATGACGTTACTGTGAAGTTCCACACGTAAAGTCCAATGATGACGTAATCAAATGACATCATCACTAGGGGCGTGTACTTGTCGGATAGTTGGTTGAACATAAAGTAGAGGAGAAGCAGCGCAAAAGGCCGCGTTACGACCGTGATCCCCCACGTTACCATCGCTTGACCAAAGGCGGGCCGATCACGGGGGCAGTGTTAAAACGCGCCAGGTGGTGCAAAAAAGCTTTCTCTCCCTCCTATCTCAGAGGCCGTTTAAACCTCGTTGACCGTGGAAAGTCTTCGCGCGGGACCGATACAGTCCACTTGTATAGGCCATTTCGGACGAACACAATCGACTAAGAATGAAAAGATGGCCTTTTTTTTTCAGTCGAGTCGTCTTCGGCAAATGTTTATACAGGGCACCATGTGACTTTTTTTTCCCCTCGCAGTTGCCGCAGTCCCGAAATAATGGCTCGCTACATCAATGCACGCAACTAACGACTCTGAACTCTCGTCAACTTCTCGAGGAGGGCCTTACGACATACGCTGCCTTCATACGACATTGCCCCGTAGCTCCACGTTTGTTTTAGGTTAGGTTAGGTAAGGTTAGGTTAGGTTAGGTTAGGTTAGGTTAGGTTAGGAGAGCGCGCCACGAACAGAAGTTGGGTCACGATACTTGCGAAAATCCTGGCATCCTGAATCCAAAACCGGCTTCGGGGTTTCCAAATGAGTCCAACGATCCGTTAAATTAAACGACCTCCCCTGTATTGAAGGAGCAGAACGTCACGTTTTGAGGTGGAATCTGCGCACCCCAAACATTTCGCTGCAGACTATGCATACGCATATGTCGCGTCTTGTGGCAGCGTGCAGTCCAGCTAGAAGAACGCGGCCACTCCGCCATTCGCCAAACAGAGATGGGGAGGCAGGGGAGAGCGCGAAGACTGCCCCTTACTTTGATTTAACAGGGAAGCTTCGACCTCTTGAATGGGAGCGCTGCGCCCGCCTATGATTGGTGGGACATGAGACAATATGGGGGGTTTAACGCCCCAAAACCACCATATGAATATGAGAGACGCCGTAGTGGAGGACTCCGGAAATTTCGACCATCTGGGGTTCTTTAACGTGCACCCAAATCTTAGTTCACGGAGCTACAGCATTTTCGCCTCCATCGAAAATGCAGCCGCCGAAGCCGGGATTCGATCCCGCGATCTGCGGGACAGCAGCCGAGTACCTTAGCCACTAGACCACCGCAGCGGGAGGGGTGGGACATGAGAGACGCCTTTGCCGTGCAGAGGGAGTAGCCAGGATAGTGATGACGACGACGATGATGGCGGTGCTGGTGATGTAATTCTAAAAAAACTTGCCGCTGTCTCCTGTGTCCACAATACCACTACGCCGACGCTAATTCCCGAGTACCGCCGCGTCCCTGCTTGCACCCGTAACTCTCACCTTGTCATCACTCATCACCGTGACGCTTGGGCGCTATTGGCGACGCAATAACCTCGCCGCGCACGTGCATAGTAGCCCCTATGACTCGCCAGTGGAATAGTACGGGGCGATGCGCAACATCTGCGACTTCACTTCTTCGTCGCGCATCCCTGCAGCGCACTGTGCGACGGCATATAGACACTCAACGGCTCAGCGAGCTCGCCTTGACGACGTACACGGGACAACCCCAGGACGTCCGGGGGGAGGACCGAGCGACAACGACGCTCCGCGAACCGTGAATCACCGTGCATGCTTCGAGAGTCGAACGCATGTGTGGCGCTTCTACTAAACAGAACTGCGTGCGAGAGAGAGCGCGCATGCAAAAGAGATTGGCATCGACGTTCGATCGAATCGATGCACGCGTGCATGCACGACACGTTGCCAAGCGAGACACGACTACGTAAGAGCTAGCGCCAAGCGGCTGCTGTGACGCAACAGTAATTGAGAAAAGGAATCGAACCTCGCCTTCGCGCTTCCTGCGAACCTCACATATATGTGCTATTAAGAGCAAAAGTTTGCGGGACGCGCAGTGATCGATAAAGCTAAATTCCCGCTTTGTCTGGGAATGTTTTTTCGGTATATAACAGCTGTATCTTGCCGGTACTTAGCTACGGAGCAGAAACCTGGAGACTCACAAAGAAGGTTCAGCTTAAACTGGGGACGACTCAGCGAGCAATAGAAAGAAAAATGGTAGGTGTAACCTTGAAAGACAAGAAGAGAGCAGAGTGGATTAGGGAACAAACGGGGGTTAAGGATATCATAGCTGCAATAAAGAGGAAATGGACATGGGCCGGGCATGTAGCGCGTAGACAGGATAACCGCTGGTCATTAAGCGTAACTAACTAAATTCCCAGAGAAGACAAGAGAGTTATGGGGAGACAGAAGGTTAGGTGGGCAGATGAGATTAAGAAGTTTGCGGGTATAAATTGGCAGCAGCAAGAACAGGACCGAGTTAACTGGTGGAACATGGGAGAGGCCTTTGTCCTGCAGTGGACGCAGTCAGGATGATGATGATGTAATTTCGAAATAAATGTTCCATACTGTACTTGGAATCTCGACCTGTACAATCACCAGCTTGATTACAAGCATGAAGCACTGATATAGCAGAAATTTGCATTTGTTGTGGATCCAACGTCCCGCAAACTTTTGCTGTTCATATACATGAAATATAACACACGCGTACATTCTATGTTCACATATGTGAACACATAATGTACATACCGACCAGTTCTGAGCGTCGTTTTCTTCACAAAGGTGACGTCAACAAAGGGCACAAGTGCAGTACATAAATTCAGAAAAAAAATTGGCATATCCCACGTACAGTGGGAATCGAAGATATGCGAAGCACGGATGAGGAAGAGTAATAGGTCACTTTAAAAAATCAGCACAACGTAAAGAGAAATGCTTTACATAGTTACCCCGAGCGCGAAAATAAACTCCCGTCTTCATGACTTTGGCACAAATTTGGCTGACGCGCTGATCATATTTCTATTAACTCATTAACGCCGAACACAGCCACATTTACCTCTACAGAGACGCGTTTAACTTTCGCGTTATTAATGGTTCCATTAGTAAGGAAATAAGAATTTTTTTTTTATTTCTGCCACACGAGAGTGCATCTATAAAGCTCTTTGATTTGAACAGCGGTACTTTTGCTGCTGCAGCCCCATGGCATTTTTCATTGGTCGACCCGGAACAGGATTTGTTGCTACGCGGCGGCGAACCTCTAATTTCATTGGTCGTCCTAGAATAACTGACAGCGCCACGGGTTGGAAACATACAGAAGTAGGACACGTCTATTGGTCGATCTAGAGAGGACTCGCGCTTTCCAATGGTCTTTTCAGAGCAACTCACTCCGCGCCTGATTGCACTCACTTGTTCCGCCACCAGATGGCGCATTGGGGCTCACATAGGGCGAGCAGCATACGTCACTTCCGTCACTTTGCAAGCAAGCTCTTGGTCGTGCTTTTCAGCGGCGACCAGGAATGCCCAGAGCGAAAGCGCGAAAAGCTTCAGGGAGTGGTTTAGTTGACGTGAGCCCACAAAGAAGTTCCGTTGTAATCTCACGCGGAGCTTTCCGATGTTCCGCTGGGAGGACTCGGCATCGCGCAATCCCAGTGCTAGCTGCAGGTTTTCACAGCGCAGCTGTTGGCATCCGCCATAAGCGCAACCGACAGAACGAACGTGGACGAAACAGAGAAAACGAGGACGAAAGAAGGTCTCTCGATATACCGAGTCACAAGTCCCTAACCTCTATTTCGGCCTCCGTCGCGCGCGCTGTCCTCTCGGTCGGAGTAGGGTGCCTACAACAGGCGGTCATGTAGGTAGGAGCTCGTGCGCTGGCCCGTGCACACAAGCTGTATTCGCATGTCATGACGGGCCTGTCGGCGTTTCGCTTCGTTCGCGACGCCGGCTATGCACGGATTGGTGCGTAGCCATCGAGCGTTGGCATTTTATATGTGGCATTGATCTGTGGGGTTTAACGTCCCAAAACCACCATATGATTATGAGAGACGCCGTAGTGGAGGGCTCCGGAAATTTCGACCACCTGGGGTTCTTTAACGAGCACCCAATTTTATGAGGCAATATGTAACGAATGTTACACTGCTATACTACAACTTCGGAAGAGTGGTTTGTTGGGCGAGTTGGTTCAGCATCGCGGTACAAGTTCGCGCAAAAGAATTTTCGTTAACCAGCCAAGCCTTCCTGGTATGCCGTTTGCGCTGTGTTTGTGAGGTTCTCTCTTCTTCCCTGCCTTCTGCGCAAATTTCTACTGTGGCACGGCATCAGACGGCCCAAACTCTTCGATCGCAGTTTGCGTTGTGCAATTGTCGGTGAATATTTTGGCGCGCCACTCGAAATCTCGCAGTGTGAAACACCGAAACGTTCTCACTGACCACAACCGTCATTCAGCGTTTGTTAGCGTCAAAGCGCAAGACAGACGTGCGATTTTCTGTGCGATGCTGCGTGCGGTGCGACAATGCGACAGCCGGAGTGGTGACGTTTCGTGACGTTTCGTGACGTTTCGTGACGTATCACCGCATCGCACCGCCGCATAGCCGGTGCGGCAAGCGTAAAACCGGCCAGATATTTTCGTCGCCGCATCGCACCGCCGCATGAGAGCAGCCAATCACAACGCGAGCAGACAAGTGACGTCTCGCTGCTAGTGGCGCCATCTCCCTGTAGCCGCTCCCATCACCCGTTATCCAGGCCAGTTCAAGCGAGTCGATGGAGCGGTGCGAGCGTGGATTTGCTGACATCACCGACTGCGGCGGCGTGACAAACATCGAGTACATTACTCTGGTGACGTGATATTATTCCGGATTGAATAAAGTGATGTCTGAAGTGTGCCATTTCTGCACGACAACGCCCGTTTTGAAGCCGCTAGGGAGATCGGAGATCGTGAGCAGCGATGCAAGGTCATTTCGCAGGTAAACACGGCTACTATAGCGTTTCTGCGCTGGCTCGCTTCGCTTCAACCTTTGCTCTTCACATCGATGGCATCGATAAAGTAATAATGTATGCAAAGGCATTACAACCGAGTTCAAAGCTTAATAGTGTTGTCAAAAACAAGCGCTCGGTGACGAGCTCGCGCGTGAACGGCGTAGGCGACGGCCGGCGCTCGCCATGCTAGGCCTACCTGTCAGAGTCGTGAATAATCAGCTGTTACCGCTGCTGCGACGTGCTTGTCATTCACGAAGACGTCTTATTCATTATCTCTTTATGGAACGAAGCGTGTGCAATGTTGTTTGTTTCGAGCTTCATTACGAGGACACAAAGTCGTCCGACCACGCATGCCGAGGAGCCGCATAGGGGCGGAACCAGCCGATGATGATGATGATGATGATGATGATGATGATGATGATGATGATGATGATGATGAACCTTCGGCTTTGCTGGCACTCGCCCACAAAGGGGGATCGGCCAAGAACCGGGCGGCAGGATCATCAAGTGTGTTCAGTCAGGCATTCAGGTAGTCTCGTAGCCGTAAATAATAACAATAGGCTAACAGGGTAATTAATCTCTTTGTTGCCCTTATGTACTCGCACACAGCGGAGAAAACCTCCCTGTGGCTATAACCTAATGTAATCCCTCCGAAGGATAAAATTAGTTCCACGTTTATTTTTAAACCTAGCTTCTCAATTGGTTCGACCAGGTATGTTTTCCTTTGATAAGCATAACGTTTACAGGATAAAAAGAAATGATCTATTGATTCCGATTCCTTGCAAAAGAGACACAACGGAGATGCTTTTATAGTCCAGCTTTATGTAGGTAGTAATTCAGATGCGGAATTCTGCATCGTAATCTGGTGATTGTAGTTTCTAACTGCCGAGATACACACCACTGTTTGTTCCAGCAATATCTTAGATGTACGAAGTCTCTGACTTTATCCAATAATAATTTTTCTATTTCTTCGTGCAAACAAGCCTTTCTATATCTGAGTGCTGTTACGTAAGCGAAATCAGGTAAAATAGGTAAGATTGGTCCGCTTAAAGATGCTTTGGCTAACGAGTCTGCCATCTTATTTGGATAAATCCCGCAGTGGCCGGGTATCCATAGCAAGCGAAATTTTTTCAGGTTTTCTGGTAATAAATTGCTAATCATACTCAATAATGTCAAATTTTTTGCTGTAGATAGTGCAGTGCATGCTGAGAGAGAATCGGTAAGTATGACCGCTTCTGATTCGCTTGCAGGAAGTTTACGAAGCGCTAGAATTAACAAATAGCCGCTGATGGCTCCCCCGTGTGTCCCAAAACAGAAAATCGCACGTCTGTCTCACGCTTAACTTGGCAGTCAACAGCATTATTTATTTATTTATTTATTTCAGGTACCCTCATGGCCCAGAGGGCATTGTTGAGGGGAGTGGTACAGGATCAGGATGTTGAAAGGTGTTTGAATTGTACTAACATTGCACACATATGAGCAAATATACAAAAGCACTGAACAAACAAGTATCCAGCGGTGCGTAGAAGTATACAAAAGTTTAACACAAATCTACACAGGTATTGCCTCTAGCATGAAAAGATAACAAAACTAACATTGACAATCGCATGCATATGATACATTATAAGGTAAATAAACATTGTGAAGTTCAAGCTACACAGAAGTGAAGTAATCAGACACTTTTTTCCTAAACTGGTCAATATTGTTAGTGAGCACTAGGGATGGTGGCAAGCGATTCCACTCTGATGTAGTTCTAGGAATAAACGAATTCGAATTGTTGCGCGTGACTAGCGGCCTGAGTTAAGAACCAGGGGCGATAAAGGGGACATCGGTGACGATTGCCCCGTCGCCGACGGCCTTCGTGCTTGTCTACACCGTGTTTTTGTTTCGGGTCGGCGCTGCGCGCCATTGCACTGCAGCCACCCATGCGGTAAGCGTTGCGTGCTCGCAGTGCGCTACGCGGTAAACAAATAAACAGCCTCCAGCAGCGCGTGACCGACGACGTTACGTACCTGAACGAGACAGCCACGAGAGGAAAGGCTTTAATTACGGCTGTGTTGTCGAGTTCTCCTCGGTGTTGTCCTCGATTCGGTAATCTCTCGGTTCCGAATTAAGTCTGTCTGTGGGATTGTAATTACGATAGCATTTAGTTCACTCAACATCACTGCAGTATTCCGGATAAACATAATTTGATAAATGGCTTCAAAGTGTCCTGGCCCCATTGATCGATCGACCAACCAAGCAGCCTATTTATTTATTTACTTATTTATTTATTCATTCATGTATTTATTTATCTATTTATTCATCGAGTGAGAGAGTGAGTGACTCTACGTCTGTGAATCGCTTCACGAGTGTTTTCTCGACCACGTTGACTTGTGCGCACTCCGCACGAGCCACAACGCGTTTTACAATGCAAGGAACGTCAGACTCCCCAAATCAGTCATTCCGATAGCAAGTTTTGTTGTATTCTTAGAGAGCAAGCCCAGGCATGCACAGGGGTACAGATTAGGGAGGAGGGGGGAGGAGTCTGACAGAGTATAAATACGAAGCACACTCTGCGGCCCCCTTTTGTGCGATTAAGGAAAGCAATACCTCGCCCTCCCCCTCCTCCTGCGTACACCTACATGATTGGAATGTCTGAATAGAAAACTTTCGAGGACTAGTAGCATTCACCGTACTGGAGAAACTGTCCTCGGTTCCCATTTCGACTTTGTCCCGCCACTAGAGACACAACACAATACGGGGCCCAAAATCACCTACCAAAAAAATGGGGGGGGGGGGCGATTGTGTTGACCCGAACAAACAACGGACGTAAGTAGGAGCTCACTGGCGCATTCCCAAACGGGACAACGTACACAACGGACGCACGTACGCCACGTGAATCGAGATGTACGGGATTTCGGGCCGGGAGGCCAAGTGAAGTAGCGCGCCATACTCTCAGACATGTGAGCGCACACCGCTTCATGCAGTTTGATGACCGGCCAATCACGACGTGAGTACACTTCCCGACACGCTATACGTTGAAACAGTATCACGTTCGGTGCCATCGGTGGTTGACACATTCTTTCTACACACCTTATATTGTATATATATATATATATATATATATATATATATATATATATATATATATATATATATATATATATATATATATATATATATATATATATATATAGCTAGATAGATAGATAGATAGATAGATAGATAGATAGATAGATAGATAGATAGATAGATAGATAGATAGATAGATAGATAGATAGATAGATAGATAGATAGATAGATAGATAGATAGATAGATAGATAGATAGATAGATAGATAGATAGATAGATAGATAGATAGAAGGCATGGGATATGGCACAACGGAAGCGTTGTCATCAAGGATAAATATATTTATTTCCCAACAGTTTACGTGTTAGTATAACTCATCCCCTGATGAAGTGAGGACCCCTCCCGAAACTGTTGGGAAATAAATATATTTATCCTTGTTGACAACGCTTCGGTTGTGCCATATCCTATACCTTCACGAAGACGAACTGGCCATTGATAACTATCGATAACTGAGATCATGCGAGCATGCGAAGGTACACGAGCAAACGTGTACCTGTCCACATATGCCAATCAAGAGTCACGTCGCCCGTAAAGGTAGTCCGGCTAACGACTACTGAGACGTAAGCGATGATCGAGAGTGAAATGTTAACATCGACGTTGCAACTGTGCTCAATATGGGTGTCACGGGGTCACTTTTCGATCGTGATCAGTGCTGACCCTGATCGAGTGGAGCAGCACAATCACAAGAATCACGATAACGTCCCATCGATATTGAAACAACCGATGTCTGCGTATTGAGATCCACTTTTGTTTTTTTTTTTTGGTCCTGACTGTGCTGACCTCTGAGCAATAGGCTCAATCCAGATTAGCTAGGACGATGCAAGCGTTGCCACTGTCTATCGCAATCAACTGACCGAAATACGACACCAAGAAACACCCTAGGCAGATGCGATTACCAAATTGTGAATGACGGCCTGAGCCACGCCTCCAGCCGCCTAAGTCATCGTATCACGTTTCGCAGAATCACCCTTGTCTTTTTTATTATTGTTATTATTTATTTTTGTTCGGGGCAAAAGCATCGCCAGAGTCCGAACCAGGCTTCCAAAGATCGCCAGCCCGCCAGGTGAAGCTGACACCGCAGACCATCTCCATCATACACAGCGTCATCTATTATAAGAGGGAATCGGGGAACCCCAGGGTCTACAGGGGAATGAAGGAACGTCGAAGGAGGTGTCTCGAGCAAAAATCAACAACCACAAAAAAAGAAGACCCACCGCCACGACTCCGCCTGAGCACGCGTTCCCCTTGGGAGATGCCTGCGCGATCAAAGCGAGCAAAGGTCATTCGAACGCGGCCGGGAAAGAGCGCGTTGTTGGTTGCTCCGCACGCGACCTGCGACGGGGCCGGCGAGAAAGCGACCAAGGCGGTGGGCCGGGGGTGGGCAAGCAATCATCGACCGGCCTGCCGCCAAATAGAAGAGAGCCAGGGACGCGCACCAACAACGCACACACGTAGCCAACGCTTTGCGAGAAGGGGGATAAACGCGCCCTTTGTTGCAACCCGGTCGCTTCCGCAGGGTCGCCAACTGCATCGCCGATCAGAGGCAACACGGCTGCATCTAAGCGCGTCCAAGGTAACGAAATTATGTGCACACGGAGCAGTTATTGGAGTGGACTTAGCGCCGTAATCGCGTTATTCTCGGCGCATACTGTATATTTGCTGCGCGGAGTGGGAAACCAATGAAAACGCTGATTCAAACAAGGTAGCCTTGCGACAATGACTTCGCTATGCAGGGAATAGAGGGAGGAGGGGCGAGGCCATAGGAAGTAATCGAAAATAAATGCCTAACAGGCAACTTAACTGCTGGACTACTATTATTATTATTATTATTATTATTATTATTATTATTATTATTATTATTATTATTATTAGATTTGCATACATAGAAATGAAAGAACACAGAGGAAAGAGGGAGAGAGCAAGCTGGCAACTGCCACCTGGAGGGGCACAACGCCTGCGCACTCTTTCGGAAGGAGGGAAGAAACAGAGGAAACAAAGATTAGAGGAAAGAAAGAGGAGAGAAGATGAGGAAGGAATGAAAAAAAAATGACGAAGACTTCGACGAGTATGAGTAAAAAAACACATAAAAAAAAGAGACCGTCTATAAACGGGTGGCCAGGTCCGTTTGGTTCATAAATGTAAGGAGAGCTCGGTGGGCCTGGTCGCGTCGGGAAGCACTACCACTCGGAAAGAGGTAGTCTTGAATTAGGAAAACACACAGAAAAAAAAAAACAAGTTTTACTATAGCTAGACAATAATAAATACGAAACAAGTATACTAGAAGTTAACATAAATGTCAAACAATGGCAACCGGCAGTAAGCACCTTTTTTCGCGATGTCTTGACTCATGTCGCTAACCGCGAACCAGACACGACGCAAAGGTCACTTTGTATACTGAGACACCGGTCGCGATAAGCGTGCTACGTGTATTACTTATCAACACAAAAGGGTTTGTTGCCACATAACTTTTCAAGAAGCCGACACAACGTTGTACAACGTACGTCCTTGTGTCCGAGTCACCGATGTAACGGCATTCCGCAAACTTCATGAAGTGCTTCGTATTCCGTGAACTGTCCGCATTGCGCAACCTTGTTTCTCGAAACACTAGCAGGCTTAAGCTTGCCCGGTGTTTCGGTTTTCTCGGTGGCGTCAATGCGACACTGGGTCATCTATCGGGCAATAGCAGCGACATCATATAGATGCTTCGTAGGAGTCGTTACAATCAAGGAACATTTCCTACAATTTCGTATGTGCGCTTACAAGAAATAGATATATTTGACAGTAAAAGTGTTCAGGGTTGCACAGCTGCACAAAGAGAGAGAGAGACATGTTTATTTACAGAAAGGCAGAAAGGTCGGTCTGGGCAATAGCCTGCTCTAGCCTGCTACTTTACACTGGAGGAGGGGAAAGGGGAAGAGAAAAAGTAATGGATGACGTTGATGAGATAGAGATGTGAGTATATACAATCCTGTTCCAGCTAAGCAGCTGCACAAAATTTACTCCAGCAGTGAGGTGACATACGCTGCGCTGCTGCGGTAACGGCATTTCGTCTCGTTGGTTGATTTGCACGCCATCAACGCTTTCGTTAATCCACTCAATCCGCAGCCAGTGTACGATTCCGCGACCTGCGGGTCAGCATCCGGGCACCACAACCACGGGTGAACCACGCCGGACTTTCTCCGTGCGATGACTGCTCATCACTTCGAGCCTCTATTCTACTCCTGAACTTCCGCGCTGTTCGCTTGTGAAAGAACTGTGCGAGACCGTGCTGTGTAGTCTCGAACTAACTATTCATGCTTCTCTTTCTTACTCCTCCTCTTTTCTATCTCTTTCCGTTCTATTATTCTCCTTTTCCCCCACCCCAAGTGTAGGGTAGCCAACCGAGCCAAGCTTGGTTAACCTCCCTGCCTTTCCTCTCTATTTATCTCTCTCTCTCTCTCCGCGCTGTTTGGCTGTGTACCGATCAGTTAGAAGAAAATGTTCCTAAAGCGTTATCATTGAAGATAGCAGACACTGAGTGACGTTGCAAGCGCTGATGCGGCGAGTTCTCCTGCAAAGCTTCGGTGATACGTTAACGACGCCAACAAAGATCCGTATACTGTTTCCTTGAACATCGTCAACAATCGATGCAATCGAGACGCAGAATGTTGCGGAGAGAGCAACGCCGCTCCACTCGAAGACTGGATGCGACTTCGCGAGCACCGACGACGATCCGAGTCGTGCGTGGAACAGCAAATAAAGGGCACAGCGTCGTCAGTTGGAAGGCGACGGGGTGGCCTCCATTTCGGGCAAGGTAGCGGCACCGCACAGACGCACACACACACACACACACACACACACACACACACACACACACACACACACACACACACACACGGCCGGCCAACAAGCGCCGCTCTTCTCTGAAGCGCAAGAGGCCGGTCGGGGAATCAGCAAGGCGCGCCGGCTAATCGCTTCGATCTCGCCCATTAATCCTGTGCTCCTCTTCTGATTGACGCCCCTGGCGCGTGCCCTAAACTCACACACCTTCGCGGAACACTTTCCTTCTTTCTTTCTTTCTTTCTTTCTTTCTTTCTTTCTTTCTTTCTTTCTTTCTTTCTTTCTTTCTTTCTTTAGCATTATCTACGCCAGGCCTCGCTGTAACCTGCCGAGCATAGTTGAGTGCAGTGTGGTGCACGTGGAGACTGGGACGAATTTTCGTCAACTAAGTTACCCCCGTATTCTAGAACGTCCCTTCACTCAACGCTTTACCTTCACTCGAGAAGGCCGATAGAAGCGCCGTCTCTAGGCACGGTAAGTCATTGCATATCAGCAATAATGTGGTGCGATTCTCGAGCAGCGCAGCGTCGATTTCAGCCGAGCAGCGGCGCAGTGCTCAACTCTCTCTGTCAAGTGAAGGGTGAAAGTCGAGTCGGGGATCGTTTGTGAATACGGGGGTAAGAATCTTTCCTTCCGATAGTCCGCCGCGGTGCGTGTAGCGGTATAATGCTGTTCAGCTGCTGACCCGCAAGTCGCGGGTACGATCCCGGCTGTGGCAGTCGCTTTTTTTTATTTGAATGGAGGCGGGAATGCCTAAGTCTGGTGGAATTATATTTAGGTTCACATTAAATGAAAGCCACATAATCAAAATTTCCTGAAACCCTTCACTAGAATGTCTCTGGTAATCCTATAGTGGTTTCGCAAAGCAAAACAACAAACATTATAACTATTTCAGTGTGACAAATCCGTGTCTACTTTAAGTAGAGAGGTGCCTCACCAAAAGCAAAAACTGACCACCACTGTCGGCACCAGCACGATCGAATTATGCAAAAAATCACCATCTTGTCTTGTCACAATATGGCGTCATCACGTTGTCGCAGATCATCAAAATTTGTGACGTCATCGCATCATAACGTCGTCGTTTCGCCACCAAAGCCAGGCCAATTTCGCAGGCACTGCAAGACCCCGTGAGCTGGAGGAAGCTAAAGGGAGGAGGGCGATCAACGCAAACGAATGAGGAAAAAAAATAAAGAACAACGACTTTCCTCTTCCGAGTCGTCGTATGCGAATGTTCACGACTCGGAAGGCGAAAGCATTTTTTTTTTTCACTATGCATCACAGCATTATCCGTAGTATCGCGAGCCAAAATACAATACGACGCCGAAGGACGCCACAGTGGAGGCCTCCGGAAATCTTGACGAGCTGGGTTTCTTTCATGGGCACCTAAATACATGGGCAGCCGCCATGGTGGTATGGTCGTTACGGCGCTAGACTGGGAGACCCCCAAGTCACGGTGAAGGTAAAGAACCGCAGGTTCTTCACCGTGCCCCCAAATGAGTGCACCATGCACCCGTGCACTCATAATCATAGCGTGTTTTCTTCCACGCAACGCTATGTACTGTGTGACTCTCCAGTTTACAATGTGCAGAGACAATCGCCAGAATCCAATATAGCTCGCCTTGACAATAGACAGATGTCTGTTGAATGCGCTCTAGCAGGTCGTCGACAAATGACATCGCAACTAAAGGTGACCAAGGAACTGCCGTGAGGTTTTCGATTGATTGATATGTGGGGTTTAACGTCCCAAAACCACAACATGATTATGAGAGACGCCGTAGTGGAGGGCTCCGGAAATTTCGACCACCTGGGGGTTTTTTAACGTGCACCAAAATCTGAGCACACGGGCCTACAACATTTCCGCCTGCATCGGAAATGCAGCCACCGCAGCCGGGATCCGAAGCCACGACCTGCGGGTGAGCAGCCGAGTATACCTTAGCCACTAGACCACCGCGGCGGGGCAACTGCTGAGGTTTTAGATGCGGAAGCATCTTATACTCGCGCCTTGTAGTGCACCGTCCGCGCCGTCCGCACCGCTTCTCGAACATTCGACAGCTGACGCGCGCGCATGCGCCATCGCGCCGTCGCCCACCATCTGTGCCGCGCGCGCTTCTCCTTCGAGAACATTCAACAGCTGACAGTGCATGCGCCGTCGCGCTGTATACATACTCAAGGTCGGCGCTCGCTCGCTCAGTTGCCACTCGTCGGTTGGTTTGTACGGCGCGTCGACGTCCAAGGTCGCGGTGAAATGAATTCCAACGAATCCACAAACACAATGATCGACGTCCCTTCGACCAGCGCCGCCCTTTCGCATACGTGTGTACGTGTTCACTCATTTAACACCCCCTCCTACAACCACGTTAACCAATTTAGCCATCGACCCAAGTAAGTCGCAATTTAACACCCCATTTCACAACCACGTTAACCAATTTAGCCATCGACCCAAGTAAGTCGCACTTTAACACCCCGTTAACCAATTATATGCTCCGCATCCTCCTCAGTGTTCCCCGAGGGAAGCTGCGGGCAATTTTTTTTAGGAAGGCGGACCATGGTCAAGCGGCTGAGAGTGACGACGCATTCCTCGCCAGATTACTGGACTTTTACTGACTGTGTGCTTGCGCGCGTGATGTGTGATGTGCTATCTCTCTGTCCTTTTCCCCTCTTCTCGTTCCTTAAATCTCCCTTTCCCACGTGTAGAGTAGCAACCCGGTTACCCTCTACCATTCATCCTATTATTCTGGGACGTAAACCCCAACAGTTATCGTTACCATAATATAATGGCATCTAGCATTTGGCCTCCTTCAAAACGCAACCACCGCGACCAAGATTCGATCGCACGACCGTCACGTCAGCAGCCAAGCACCGTAACACTAAGACCAACGCGGCGAGTAGCTTCGCTGGTCAACCATCTCCGCACGGTGTAATTAAGAGTGGCGTCTCTTTTTTAGGGACGAAGCTCCTCAAGGCGTGGGCTGTGCGTCCCCTGTATGTAGCCACCTCTCGTTTAGTTCTCGCAGTGTTCACTAGATGGCGGTACTTGTAGCTTAAGATGAATAGATGCAAGATGTTATAAACTAGACGGCGGTACTTGTAGTTGATGATGAAAGATGCGAGATGTTATAAAATAGGAATGATGTCACATGTGGCGCGTGTCATTGGTGGAAGGCAATCGTTAAATTCAGTGCGGCGACGTACGCTAGGGGGAGCGATGTAATAAAATGGAGTGGGCAAAATGTACGGAGGATTCATGGTTTGCCAGGTTTACCTCCGGAGCTTCGCCCACTCGTCATCATTCATTCACTTCGTGGATATGGCGGCACTTTTTTTATTATTACATTAATCGACGTTTAAGCCAAAGCTAGATATATGACCGCGATCAAGAGCAACTCCCAGAACCGGGACATGCGGGGCCCCACCCCAACACGGCACCAGCTTCAATTTCTCAGCGGTCGAGCGCGCCGAGTTATGGGGTTTGTACGACTGTGCACTGTCCCGAGAGGAAACGTGTCTCGTACGTCGGGTCGATCGGTGAGCGAATGAAAAATTGAAGGGCGCCAACGCTGCACAAAACAAAAACTAAAGTGCAATGTGCGATCACCACAACGCTTTACGCTACGGCGAGAGGGAAGGGGAGGGGGGGGGTAATGTGTAACAGGACAGAGAGAAAGGCAGGAGGACGGCAGTGCGGCGCATTACGGTCGTTCCAAAATTCCGTGCACTGAGCTGTGCCCGGCTGCGACGTATACCGTATATACCTCTGTAATGACCACCGCATAGACCATCATCAAAGAACGTCCCCAGATGGTCCGTTAAAGAAAACACTCACGGAGTCTCTTATGCATCGTTTAAAACAGAGCAATCCTTTTCTTCTTCCTTTTTTTCATTAGCGGATATTATGATCGCCCCACCGTGGTAGACTAGTAGTATTGACGCTCAACTGATAATCTGAAGGTCGCGAAATGAGTCTCGGCAGCGGCGCCTGCATTTTCGATGGACACGAAAATGTCTCTGGCCCGTGTACATAGATTTGGCCGCACGTTAAAGAACCCCAGGTGGTCGAAATTTCCGGAGCCCCCCCCCCCCCCCGCTACGTCGTCTCTCGTAACCATATGGTGGCTTTGAGACGTTAAACCGCAGATAACAATTAATTGGATGTTCCCATTCCCCCCCCCCCCCTCCCAACGCGGCAAGCTTTTAGCACCCAAACTCTCTTGGTTTACACTGTCCGTGATAGGCGCACCAAACGACAATCTCCCGCAATGACGTAATAATGAAAAGTAATAGTGACACCTACAAATTTCGCCAATCTGTGGCGTCGTGATGACGTCACGCGACGATGAGTAATTTTTTTGTCTATCACTCATGTTGACGCTACCAGCGCCGGACCCGACGGTCACTTTCTGCGGCGTTTCATTAGGCATCTATAGCTATCGCCCTAATAGAATTCTATAGCAACCTCGTGAATGTGTCAGATATTCTTTCTAGCTTCTGCAAGTACAAGCGGGTACTACAATTCGACAAAGGCAAGTACTGCTAAAAACATGTGCGAAAACAAAAACATATATTTTTTCCTACATGCTTATTCGTACATGTTTTCTTTTTTGTTGTTGTTTTTTTTTACAAAAACTACTGCTTGGGCGAGTTGGTTCATGATTACTTAGACAGATTCATAAGCGCAAAAAGACAGTACTTTGTGTTTTTGTTCTCTAAAGGTTCTGTCTTTTTGCACTGATAAATCTGTCTAAGTAATGAAATGGAATGAAAAAAAAACTGTATTTCAGTCCTGCAGGGCGCGCTTAGCGCGGTGCAGGCGTCTCCCATAGGATCCGACAGTGATGTACATCGCAATCATTTTCAATTCTACATTGTACAAGAGGTCCCCTAGCAGTATCTGACTATGGCACCTCTTTCTGTATATCATGCACATGTATTCTTCTTCATTTAGCACAATAAAACCTTCTGTTCTGTTCTGTTCTGTGAGTACCTGGCGGCCGCTTCATGGGCCTGCTGGACGGCCCATTGCTGGTCGGCGAGAAGTGAGCTCCTGAGGGACCTCTCCCACTTGCTCGAAGTAGAGTCGGGAGGAGTTGTTCTACACTCCCAGAGCATGTGTGCGAGTGTCGCTGTGTGTCCACATGATGGGCATGTGTCGCTGGGGTATGCATCGGGATAATAAGCGTGAAGCGTGGCAAGGTTTGGGTACGTGTGTGTCTGTAATAGGCGTATAGGGTTAATGCCTGCGGTGTGTTAAGTTCCGGATGTGGGGGGTGGAAAAAATGCTGCGTTCTCTAAGTAATCACGTTTTCTTTTAAACTACGCCCACTAGATTTAACCCAAACCTCGGGAAAATAAAACCCGCGGTCATCACGCGAGTACATACGGCACCGCGCTCACCAAAACGAAACTTGATAAAGATCCAATTGGACCACGAACTGATAGATTGGTCGAGACACCGCAAAAAGGGGCCGAAGCTATTGGGGACGGTAAGTGCAATCAAACCGGCCTGACACAGAGCGGGAACTGCGACGCGGCGTTTTCCCCGAAATTCGGCAAGTGGCGCCCGCCGTAAACGACGTGCGCATGCCGCGCAACAAAAGTTGACAAAAAGTCGATCGGTTCGTGACAGATGGGACGGGGCGACGCCGCTGACCGGGCAAGCGAGGGGTCGGGAAGCGACCGTAACGATAATCAAACAGGGCGCACCTGCGGCGCTACGCGGAGTCCGCCCCGTAGTTCCAACACAACTGTCTCCGCTGAACCGTCAAGACTGCGCTGTCACTGGCCAAGTCGAAGTCGATTAAATAAAACAGCCAATTGATTCGTGGCTGAGCGACAAGGCTTAGATACGAGAACTTTTTTTTTTTTTAAGGCTAAAGCGTTTGACGCCTCATCCAACCAAAAAAATGACCATCTGCATGAACACGATAGGTACAAAAAGACAATCCTCAGGTGATGACGTCAACATATGACGTCATGTCCCTCTCCTCCATTCTCGCGTATTTTTATCACGCATTGTTAATATACTACACTTAGATGAATGTGCTTGCTTTCACTTTTTTCCTATCTTTTTCTTGTGTCTATTTATTTCAATCTCTATTTCATAATGTGTATACTGTCCATTTCTCCACGCGTCCATCTTATTGTCTCTTTCGTTCTATCTCTTTCTTTTTCCCTCTCACTCCCTCACCTTCTCTTTCGTTCTCTCTATTCATATCTTCCCCCTCATTTCTAAACCTTCCTTTCTTCCTATTTCTGTATCAGTTCTCTCGCCCATTACGGTTATTGCATTCCACGCCGGACAAATCGGCGCACGAGTACTGAGAGCGAAGCAGTAGACAATGAGAAGGACGGAGAGGAGGAAAGGAGGAAAAAACCTTTATTGATGCTGGCTGTGCCAGATAGCCCTTATCCCCACCGGGCTGGTTGACATCCCTAGTCAGGGACGTCATTAGTCGAGGCCGCCACCCGAGCCCGCTGCACTAGAGTTCGCTGTTCCTCTAGTGTGGAGCTATTGAGTAGGGTCGTCTCCCAGTCCTCTTTGGTGTGGTTGGGAAAGGGGGTTAATTTTGGGTTCATTTGGCAGGCCCAGACCATATGGTAAGTGTTGGCCACTTCCCCACAGTACTGGCACTGCCCACTTATTTTAGGGTCGTAATATTTTAGTATGGCTGGACAGAGCAGCGTATTTGTCTGTAGGCGCCACAGGATGCGCTCCTCCGTTTTCGAGAGTCCCTTCGCTGGTGCGGGATACAAGCGGCGCTGCTCGGACGGAGAGAGCACGTGGCGGTTCTTGATAGTGAAAGTTTTATGGTGTCGCTGTAAAGAAAATGGGCTTTGTGTATGTAAGGGCCGGCAGCATCGGTAATCAAACAGATGACAGCGGGGCAGTGTGCGCGCCCTTTAGTTGAACAGCATTGCATCGTGAGGCTGCGATGCTACTGGTCAAATTAAGTTACGTAAGAAAAAAAAGTAATTAGATGATTGATTCTCGACAGTTAAAGAAGGGAGATTGTGCAAGGTAAGGACAAAGGATTTGCGGGGGGAGGGGGGGTACTTCAACATGTCCGCCGAGTTTGCCCGCAGTTGGGTGCACGGTATTTCAGCGCGACGTACTGGGTTGCGTGTTGTTCGAGAGGAAAACTTGATTATCGGCCAATTGGTTTCGTGACTGATGAACAAGCGGGCAGTCCGACGAGAAGTGCTCGGGGGCAAAGGAACAATCAAGCGGGACATGCCACAGGACACCGCGACGGCATTTCTTGACCTTCGTCACTTTTTTTTTCTCTTGTTTAAGTTTCTATCTTTTGAAACTAAATATGCTGCCTTGGCGAAAGAGTGAGTACACCCTTGTAATTTTAGCATGGCTTTGCACTGTCTACGCGATCGAAGGCATCGCAAGTTATGTGCACCAAACGTGCCTCTGGGATCGGTTCGTGCGACGATGACGTGTGACTGCGTCACCTTGTAACGTCAATTTGTATGACGTCATCATGACATCAGAAATTTTTGCCCTATCTGACGTCATGACACGATTTTTTTGCGTTACTCTTGATGATACCGACAGCAAGTCTTCGCGCTTGTTTAGGCATCTAAGGCCACCGCTCCAAGAAATAAACACATTAATCAAGCATGCAAATCGCAATGTGTACATGTCACTACCTACAGGAACAACGTCTCCAGCACGTTGGCTCAGCACAAAAAGCGTTCTGGCGAGGACAAGGCCATGCGCTTCTCAGAATCGGGACAACCAGGCTGTCCCTCGTGCAGCGACAAATGACTGTAACCTCGTAGCCGTGTTGTCCCATTGTCGTACAGCGCTGGTCCGCATAACGAGCCCTCGTAACGCGTGACCTTGTCTTCCTGCGACACTGCACGCAACTGTATAGTACCCCCATCCATAGCATAGAGCTGTCTCTCTGTAATTTTTGTTTCCTTGCTCCTGCACTACCGTGAGGCAGCTACCATATAGACTTCTGTGCTGCGGTGGCAAAGGCAATTACACCTTCGCCTCGCGGAAAAGATAAGAGCAGCCATCGTGATTCATGGCCTCTATAGAGCAGTAGAAAAAAAAGAGACAAGAAAATACGCCCTCTTTATCAGATAGATGGGAGTTCACTGACGTGCAGCGCCAACACTGCGCCCAGCCCGCACGGGTAATAGATCGACGCTGCGGGAAACGGTGGCCAAGGGGCCGAAAATTATGGCCGATCGACTCGGCGCCGTTGGTGGGTGGTTCGTAGAAGCGAAATGAACAGCCAGTCGATGAATATACCTATAAAGGAAGTGGAAGCGCGTGCTAAGTTCGGGGATTTTTTTTTTTTCGACGAAAGAGGCCAGTCGTCGTAATAATGGAAGGCGAAAACGCTATATATTTCGCGAGTGACTCACAAGAAGTACTGTTTTTTTTGTGTGTGTGTGGGTGGCTTCCCTCTACTAGGAAAGCCGCCAATGGTAGAAACGATTAACAAACGTACTGTTTTTTTTTGTGTGTGTGGGTGGCTTCCCTCCACTAGGGAAACCACCAATGCTACAAACTATTAACAAACGAACTAGTGAACAAACCTGGAACAGACGAAGCACCCAGTACGGATAGTTAACCGGCGAAGCAGAAACGAGCGACACCGCTGCGATGTCGACCGTTATTGGGATCGTGTTAGAGAAGCCACCCAATCAGGGATCCTTTACTAAAATTCTTGCCGAGAATTCACACGACCATTGCATATTAGGAAATGAGTAAACGTGCCCAGCTGGGTACAAGACGTGAACAACGAAAAAAAAATAAATGCATAAATAAATAAATAAATAAACTGCAAGTGAAAAGATTATCATCAAGCACAAAGAAGGTACCTATACCTTTCTTTTTTTTTCTCTCGAAAATTCTGGGGGCCCAAACTTCACACAACACAGTAAAATCACGGGGTTGACTCGGCGCACCGCTACCGTTTATGATAGACAAGATTGACCTCTAACTCTTTTGGGAGAGTTGCGGCTTGCCAGATGTATACGACTGTCTTCGACCAGAGACGTCAGCTCTCTTTGCGGACTAAACATATACTTTGCGGACTAAACATATACTCTCTTCTGAGAGTCGTGCGACCGACAAGAGAGTTCGCGTGCCTCTTCAGAGACAGTCCGAACACGTGGCAATCCGCAAATCTCCCTAAAGAGTCAGAGGTCTTTTTTTTGTTTTCCTTTCTCATATGGTTCCTAAAAAAAGAAAAGAAGAGAAAAGTGAGCCCCGTAACTGTCTGCATCGGGTGATTTGGCAAGGTAAATAAGCCCTGCCGCGGTGGTCTAGTGGCTAAGGTACTCGGCTTCTGACCCGCAGGTCGTGTGTTCGAATCCCGGCTGCATTTCCGATGGTGGTGGAAATGTTGTAGGCCCGCGTGCTCATATTTGGGTGCACGTTAAAGAACCCCAGGTGGTCGAAATTTCCGGAGCTCTCCACTACGGCATCTCTCGTAATCATATGGTGGTTTTGGGACGTAAAGCCCCACATATCAATCAATCAAGGTGAATAAGGGCTACGGGGAGGGTAAGTGCGGGCAGGTTTGCGCGCACGCCTACATGTACCAGACACGTCATATCGTGGGCCGCAAACACGAGCACCGCGGCTTCACAAGAAATAAAAAAAAAATTCCGGAACACTTAAGCTTCACTTTTAAGAGCTCAACGCAATAGCGATATCTTGTCCCTAGTACGTACTTCAAACACTTAGTGCATGAAGTCTTCTCGAATTTGCTATGCACCCATTGTATGGCCTTAAAGAAATAGGCGCAGCAACTTGTGCGCCATTTGTAGTGGGTGGCGGGCTTTAAACCGCGAAGTCATGATTATTATCGCATGTTCTGACGCCCGATGACAATGTACTCTTGTAACACGCATAATTGCTACAACATTTCATGGTGTATTGTGAAGCATGCATATAGGACCCGTGTGTTTGTAAAGCACGAAAGTTACTTTTTAAGCGGTATGAGCCCTCGGACAGGAGAAGAAGAAGCACGAGAGCCGGGGCAGGAAAGAAGAGAAGGATGAAGTTAAAAATAAAGCAGACTAAGATGGACGCCAGTTCCATACTCAGGGTATAATGATGTTCCATTCTTTTAAGTAGGAACGTTACATTATTTCGGCGCAGCCGGCCATCGAAGCCAACATGTGGGTGACGTTTTTCGTTGACGAGCCTTCCACGGACAAGATCGTCTTTTCGAAGTAGCAAGTTCAAGATGAAGCAGCGGTGGACCTACGTCGCGAGCTCTGCTCGGAAGAACTCGTGAGCCTAGTTGTGGGAAAGGCAGCCGTGGACACTACTGAACTACGACGGAAAGGTGCTGTAAAGTTGAAGTTGCGTGTGGCGACCTTCTACAAGCTAGTTCTTGAACCAGCGCGTCGAAGAGACTCAGGATCAAGGCCTTCGACGGAAGAGGTGAGCCTCGTTTTGAAAGCTCTTCAGCTGCAACCGGAACAGATTGTGCAACAGAACCAACTAATGACATCCCTTATATAAGCTCTCTAAATGCTGAGAAACCGGTGCCTAAATTTGTAGAGCCTGATGCCTTCGACGGTATGTCTTCAAGTCCAGAAAGTTGGCTTCAGTTCTACAAATATGCCGTCGAAAAAAAAAAACAAACAGGTGGCTCTCTGATGAGGATAAAATCACTAACATGCGTGTTTACTTGAGAGGTGTCGCGCTCTAATGGTATGAAAAGTGCATTCAGGAAGACAGTGGTGACTCTTGGAGTCGGTGGAAGAAGAAACTTTTGACCACATTCGGAAGCCATCCAGTAAATAGATGGAGTACAGCACTTAATTTCAAGTCCAAGCAAAGCTCCCTTGTCGAGTACGTCTTTGAGAAACGCCGTGTTTTAAAGCTAGCTGAGCATTTGATTCCATATACGGCCGTAGTAGCCTTAATAATGCATGGATTACACACTGAAGTTTTGAAGCAGATGCAAATACGGTCACCAAAAACTCTAGACCTCCTGGAGTGTCTTCAGAACATACCACCAATTTCGGAAACAAGCATAACCGATCATTCAAGCAGGTGTTTCAGTCGGAGTAAAGCGGACTGGTCAAGCCGCGATCAGCGAGAACCGAGCCACCTCGCAAGTAGCACGGATAGCTTGACCTGGCGCGCTCCAAGAGGTCGAGTGAATAATATTGACACTGAAGCTCAGGAGGATTCAACAGAAAAAAAAAACTAATAAATGAGGTTGGTCAGTCCCACCCAATGACTTCAAATGAGACTGTTTCTTTAAGTTGCTCTAGCCTACTTCACACTCCCGTCAAAGTAGGAAACAAGCCGATGATGGCTCTCGTAGACAGCGGTGCATCTGTGTCCATTATAAATGCCAAGATGGTGGATGCACGCCGCGTGCATAGTGGGAGAGTCCTACTAGAACAAAGCTATGATGCAAAAGTAACAGTACATGATACATGTAACATGAAAAGTAACGTTACGTACGGCTTTTTGCTATCAAGACCAGATATAAAGAAAAAAAGATCAACGTATACTGGGACGATGTAGTCATAGTCGAGGCCATGGCAAGGAACGAGACATATGCATATGCTCAATCAAGGTTGATGGTACGAATCAACACAATCTAAAGAAATAAATGAACTGAAGCTGTGGGAAGGCTCCGAACAACTGGTTTTTACTGAAGGTCGGTATCAAGTCCCACCAACACTTGTTTCCAGAGTCCTTTATTTGTACCACGATAGCCCAGAATCTGGAGGACACGACGAATTTTGGCGCACCAACAACAAATTGGTCAAGAGATTTACATGGCCTCACATGAAGAAAGACGTCAGTCAGTACGTTCGTTCCGGCCATGTGTGTCAAGTACACAGTCAGGTATAAACAGCTTACGGATGCTGTGATACTGCCTTGCCACTCGAACGTGTCTTTCGAAGTAGTTCACCTGGATTTCGCCGAACTAAATAAGAAACGGGAAGGAGCCAAGAAAACGCAAGCTTTTCTTCTGGCCATAGTTGAATGCACGAGGATGGCCGCGGCACGAGCAGGAAAATAACATTCAAATAGCGTCATAACCCTCCTCGAAAGAGACATACTCAAGACTACGTGGTCAATCGTATGCGATAACGGCCCTATTTTCAAAAGCGAAGAGCTAGCAAGATGGGCTCGGAATCACAATATATCGATCAAGTTCTGTGCTTCATACTATCCCGCAGCGAATGGGCTTGCAGAACGTGCCATACGGGACGTGAAACAGTACATCAAGATGTACGATAGTTTTCCTGGTGGATGGAAATGTTCTTTGGAATCCGCTGTGAAACATCACAATCGATCCTATACGAGTGGCTTGGGGTGCAATACGCTTCTTCAGGAGAAAGCCCTATTCTGCAGGCAGACAGTGAATTGGGACTCTTGGAAAATATCAAGGTCGTCGAGGAGAGCCAAGAAAAATCACAGGAGGAGAGATACCGAAAACTAATGAAGAAGAATTTTGACAAGAGGCATCGAGCAGACAAGCCAGACATTGAAGTCACCGACCTTGTACTAGTGAAAAAAGGAATAAGAGATGAC
This sequence comes from Rhipicephalus annulatus, assembly GCA_013436015.1. Classification (NCBI taxonomy): domain Eukaryota; kingdom Metazoa; phylum Arthropoda; class Arachnida; order Ixodida; family Ixodidae; genus Rhipicephalus; species Rhipicephalus annulatus. Next base: position 131,079 of record WOVY01010287.1, on the reverse strand, counting down.
AGCGCAAAATTTTACGGTCCTTACTCTGTGACCAAGACAGCCACCCAGAACGGACTTTTGAAGACTCTCTAGTACACTGGTGAGCGTGGATCAGTTGAATGTGCTTCAATTGGAAATGTCTTCAATTATTACCCCAGGAGTGGTAATTAAAAGAGACCGGGAAGGGTGAAGCGGTATGAGCCTTGGGACAGGAGAAGAAGCACGAGAGCCGGGGCAGCAAAGAAGAGAAGGATGAAGTTAGGAATAAGGAAGATTAAGATGGACGCCAGTTCCATACTCAGGCTATAATGCTGTTCCATTCTCTTAAGTAGGAACACTACAACTTTTACTGCATTTTCAAACAGAGGAGGTTACTTCACTGTATTCACAAGCAGTCGCGTGGTCGTGTGGCGGAACACCCGCACGCCACGCAAACGATCCGGGTTCGATCCCCGCTCTGACCCAGGTTTTATTTGCATTGTTCTTCATTTTTAGATGCGGAGCATCTTATACTCGCGCCTTGTAGTGCGCCGTCCGCGCCGTCCGCGCCGTCCACACCGCTTCTCGAACATTCGACAGCTGACGCGCGCGCATGCGCCGTCGCGCCGTCGCCCACTCTTCCACCATCTGTGCATCCCTTCCTCCTCTACACACCGCGCGCGCTTCACTCCTCCACCATCTGTGCACCCTTCCTCCTCTACACACCGCGTTCGACATCTACAATTCTCCTGATTCTCCAGTGGACGCGCATGTGGCGTCGCGCTTCGAGAACATTCAACAGCTGACAGTGCATGCGCCGTCGTGCTGTATATATACTCAAGGTCGGCGCTCGCTCGCTCAGTTGCCGCTCGTCGGTTGGTTTGTACGGCGCGTCGACGTCCAAGGTCGCGGTGAAATGAATTCCAACGAATCCACAAACACAATGATCGACGTCCCTTCGACCAGCGCCGCCCTTTCGCATACGCGTGTACGTGTTCACTCATTTAACACCCCCTCCTACAACCACGTTAACCAATTTAGCAATCGACCCAAGTAAGTCGCAATTTAACACCCCATTTCACAACCACGTTAACCAATTTAGCCATCGACCCAAGTAAGTCGCACTTTAACACCCCGTTAACCAATTATATGCTCCGCATCCTCCTCAGTGTTCCCCCGAGGGAAGCTGCGGGCAATTTTTGGTCTCGCATTAAGATGATAATTTTTCGCTCTCAACCAACGACGCCGGATTTTCTGTGAAACGAGCCCTTTAACGCTATATCGCTTTAAATTGTTTACGACTTTTCTAAATGGTTCTGGTAGCATTTACCTGTCCGCTGCGGTTAGCTAACGCTTTGTTCGAGTAAGCCATCGAGTCGGGACTGGCATCAAGCGTTGTTTTCGTTTGTTTTTGTTTTTCGTGAGGCATACCATGCGGTAACCTTATGTCGAAATAAAACCGTGGAGAAAAAAAACAATATTTCAGAATCTGCGTCCATACTTGAGTGATTCTAGATCGCTACTGATATATTTCTAGAATCCCGACGTCAGATACACTTAAAAAATGTTCCGTATATGAGATCCTAGAAAGGCTTTCTTTGATATGGCAGTTTTAAAGTTCAACTCCGGCGACTTTTTTTCACCATGTCAAGGTAATGGTGTTTCTGTGTTCCTGAGACGCTCTTGTCACGCGCCCGGTAGCTGAAATGCTCACCAAACTTTAAAATAATATTTATCAAGCAAAAAGGCGCAATACCGAAACCGAAACCCTACGAAGCACACAGTCTACATATGGCGTAAAATTTGGTAAAAACTAGAAGTCTAACAAGGCATCGCGCGCCAAACCAGCGAAGCGCCGGCAAACGCCACGGAGGAAGAAAGGAAGCTTTACCGTTCCGAACGTCGCCACCGCCGCAGCCTTGTGGACAGCACAGAAAACACTGCAGCTGTCAAAGTTAGCGATGCTGTCGGCTGCGACACTTCCGTTGACTTACCACATCTGGCGTCAAGCCGACAGTGTTGCCAATAATGCTGGCAAGGCAGGTGAGGATTCCGAGGCAATATTTATAATTCATTTGGATACAATCGGCGTATATCGCAAGCCTGTAATTTGACACAAAAGACGCAAATCTGCAAAGGAACGTAGCCAGCGAACTTTATTGAGACCCATTGGCCTCAAAAAAAAATGCCGAAGTTGGCCTTTAAAGCAACATTTTGCTCAACGCACATTCACCCACTCCTCCTCTTTTTCTTGATGATCCCAAAACATCGGGAGACTTTATTTCACGACTGCGACAGGGGTGAATTTAAGACCCCTGCTCTTAAATTGAAAAAAAAAGTTCCGGTACACTTTCTACGGTCCGTCGAGTCAAATATCCGTTGCTTCGCAATCGCCATTATGTGAACGGTGTATAAGGTTGACGGAGGATAAATAACATTGTTCTGAGGATAGTTATCGCGCGAGAACAAAGCGGCGACACAGAGACAAGAAGGACACGAAAGACACGTGTCCTTCTTGTCTCTGTGTCGTCGTTTTGTTCTTGCGCTATAACTATCGTCATGCCATACCAACTGGCCCAAGCTGCCACACTTCTAAGTTACATTGTTCCGAGGGAAGATATGAAACACGAGACGTGGCGCTTCGGCGAGCCATGCTGTCAGCTAACTTAGGTTTCTGTCGTTGGAATCACCGCCAGAAGCAGCAGCAGCAACAGCAGAGCTAACGCAGCTTAACCCTAACGGCCGGTGACGCCTCGCTAAGTAGTGTTTACTGCTCGCCGTGCCCCCGTGTGGCAGCAGCGTGTAGCGCCCTACGCACAACGCGGAACCGAAGCACGGCGCACACACATTTTTTTTATTATCTTTCTTTCTTTTACGGCAGGGCATGTGCACGTACATATCACCCACTGGAGCAGAAATATAAGCAACGATAAATCTCACTCGCGGTGACACGGAAGGGACGTTCAAGTACAGCACACATCGCGGTGTTTGTTCACTGGCGCTTCACACGTCTGACATATACACGTATACGGGAGCAGTTCTTATTATGACGTCCAACTTCGGGGTAGCTCCGCGTAATCAAATGAAATCGCTCAAAGATTGCACCAAGCCGCGGAACTCTCGATGGTACAGTAAAGCTGACCGGTCTCATTCCTATTTATTTATTTATTTATTTATTTATTTATTTATTTATTTATTTATTTATTTATTTATTTATTTATATTTCACAGGCCCGGGAAGAGGCATAAGGTGAGGGGGACATGCAGCACATTGGAATACCTTGTGCACAGGTAATCAAGAATTCTACAAAGTACCAAAAGAGTAAAAATTACCGTACAATACAGCTGCTATAATAATTCAACACAGAAAAGAAACTAACAGATTACTACATACAAATGGAAAAAAATGTCCTGCGATGTAACACATTTATTGCAGTATCTAGGCTGAACTTGGCTGCAGCGAGATTGAATTTAGCTGTAACCAGGTTTAACTTGGCTGTAACTGGGTTTAACTTAACTGTAACTAGGTTGAACATGTTCTGCACTTCGCTGCGGCAAGGTTGTATTCGGCTGTAACCAGGTTGAATTTGGCTGTAAGTAACCAGGTTGAACTTGACCTGAACTTGACTGCAAAGAGGTTGTACTTTGCTGTAACCAGGTGGAACTTGGCTGTAACCAAGTTCAACTTGTCCCAAACTTGCCTGCAGCAAGGTTGAGCTTGGCTGTAAGCAGCTTGAACTTCTCATGAACTTGGCTGCAGCGAGGTTTACTTGGCTATAACCACGTTGAACTTGGCTGTAACCAGGTAGAAGTTGTCCTGAATTAGGCTGCAGCGAGGTTCTGCTTGGCTATAGCCAGGTTGAACATGTTTTGAACTTGGCTGCAGCAAGGTTGTATTTGGCTATAACCAGGTTGAATTTGGCTGTAAGTAACCATGTTGAACTTGTCCTGAACTTGGCTGCGACGAAGTTGTACTTGGTTGCAACCAGGTTGAACTTGTCCTGAACTTGGCTGAAGTAGGGTTGTACTTGGCTGAAACGAGGTTGTACTTGGCTGTAACCAGATTGAACTTGGCTACAACCAAGTTAAATTTGTCCCGAACTTGGCTGTAACGAGGTTGCATTACGTTTGATCTCCATCTTTGACCAACAGTACCCGTCTTTGACAAGGACTGCAATGCTCTGATGATAGCTCAAAAGCTTTCGAGTCATTTGTTGAACTAGCTAGCTGTTGCCTTGTTCGTTTTTAGCCTACCAGTCGTGAGTGGTGGAACTTTAACCATTTTTAAGGAACATGCCCGCTTCTGACAACTCCAGCCTTACTTTACTATTCTTTATTCATACTTTTAGTCGCCCGTTATTTAGTTATCCTGTCACTCACTGTCTCACTTCTTTTGTTCTTCTTTTCTTTCACTAATTCAGTCGCTCACTCATTTATTCATCCATTTATTCAACGACGTACTCACACCTTGATTCACGCAATCATTCTATCTTTCCATCAATCTTTCCTTCCTTCGTTTATTTATTTATTATTTAATTCATTGATTACCTAGTTGTTTCATTTCTTCATTCCTTGATTCGCCCATCGATTCATTCAACCACACACACACTCACTCAATTCATTCGATCCCTTCATCAATGCTGCCTCCCTTCCTTCATTCATTCATCGATTTCTTTATTCCCTATTTCAATTATTGCTTCCTTCGTTTATTCAGTGAGTCAGTTATTCCTTCATTCATTCCATTCTTCCATCATTTAGTCACTCACTCACTACTTCCTCTGTTCTCTCTATCTGCTTTCCTTCCTTCCTTCCTTCCTTCCTTCATTATTTAATTCATTCATTCATTCAATCATTCATTCATTCATTCATTCATTCATTCATGGAGTCATTCCATCTAACTTCCTTCATTCCTTTCTTTCATTCCCTCTCCTCAATTTTTTCTGTTCTTCCTCAGTTTTCCACCTTGGCCTCTCGATCCCAGCGGACGGTCTTCGCGCAGCGCCGCGCTAACCATAATCCCCCCCGGGCTGACGCGGCCAACCAAAGCCCGTTCTCCTGTCTTTATTTTCCTGGGTCACCTACTGGGTCCCAGCTGCGCGCTTGAAAGGCGTCGGGAGCACACGCATTGCGCCCGCGCCAAGCGAAGAACGATTCAATTGCCCCCCCTTAATTCCGTACTTTATACTTCTTTTTCCTCGTCCTTTAGGCCCACGCAGCTTCACACAAAGCCCGTCCAAGTGCCGCGCGCAGGCCGTGAGACAAACGAGCACGGGAGGACGACGAGAGCGTCGTGTTTAAACGCCGAGGAGCGCCGCTCTACACTCTCCTGACGCGCTTTGCACGCCGATTCCAGCCCAAATGCGTGCAGTGCAGCGTATGCTATACAAGTCACTTCGGTCCAATCAGCGCGTGTAAATGTGATCAAGTGAATCGATCTTTACGAGCGAGCGTATATGCCTCAGTGTGTCCCTTCTACGCCAAACATCTGTCTTTCGCCGATTACTGAACGGTACTATCATAGGCTACCGTGTTTACATTCATACGGCCAGCACTGGCTAATGATGACAATAATTAGCTGAATGATGGTTCACCCATGTAGGCAACATAACTGACACCGTCTAACGTCCCAAAACCACGATGCCATTATTAGAGACGCGGTTGTGGAGAGCATCGGACATTTCAATTCCCTGAGGTTCTTCTAAGTTCCCGTAAACTTAAGGTTCACCTAAATCTAAGCAGACGAGGCTGTAATATTTTTGCAATTCTCTGAGGTTCTTCTAAGTTCCCGTAAACTTAAGGTTCACCTAAATCTAAGCAGACGAGGCTCTAATATTTTTGCCTCCATCTGTACTGAGGCGTCCCCGGCCGGAATTAGATCCCACGACGTTCCTGTCAGCGGTTTAGCGCCATAACCAGAAGACCACCAAAGAAGGGTCCATTAAATGAACACTTTCATGGTCTATAGGTTGCCCTTACAGTAACAAACAGTGACCACTTAAAATAAAAACACGCAGCCTTGGAAAGAAATACAGTGGGGGTGTATCAGTGTTTCTCACCGGCGCTGACAAAACAAGACAGGTACTCGGTGTAATATGGAAGCACGTAGACATTTTAAAAAAAAAATCTTGAAACACGAGTCTCACTGGAGCCAAAGCTTAAACAGGTAGTCCAATCTTCTTCAAAACAGCACAAGGCCTAGTTCAGATAGTTGGGCACTCGGCAGTCGTAAGTTCGGCGTTTGTGTTTGGTGTGTTCCGCCGCGATATTGTCGTATACATTGTGGCACCGCTGCGTATTTAAGAGCGCGAGACCACACGTCAAAACGTCAGCTCGTCGAAACGCCACCTTGTGTAAGTGATTCTTAAAAGAGAGAAAAGAAGATAAAAGTGAGCCCCGTAACTGTCTGCAACATAGTGTGACCCCTCGACAGTGGCTCACGAGGGATGGGGGAAAGGAGGTATTAAAAGGAATAGGTATAGATACAGGGGCAGGGGCAGAGAGACCGACATACAGAAGTAAGGAGAAGATAGGAAAGATGGACACGGTCGCAGGAGTCCGAGGACGGGGCACCACTCAGCGAGAGCTGTTGTCGGCGGCAGGAGATAAGCAGAGGGCGAATCGGTCGTGCTGGTTATAACGAAAGCTGTATTCAATAGCACGCCCCTAATCAGGCCGACAGCAGGAACCTATCCAAGGGGAAGGGGTGATAGTGGGTTCAACCTCCAATCTAAACTTTTCAACTTTGCTTGCGTATATATGCATGCATACATACAGAACGCGCACGAACATGCATAAATTATGGTTGATTTCACCCCCGAAAACAAAATCTGACTACGCCCATTGCCTATGGCATCTATTTCCGTGGCCAGGAATAGTAACCTCCACCTAACAATAATAATCATACCTTGGGTTTTACGTCCAAAAAACCACGAATGTTTGACTATGAGAGCCGCCGTAGTGGATGGCTCCGGAAATTTTGACCACTTGGTGCTCTTCAACGTGCTACAACGTGGAGCACGGATCGAATCCTGGCTGCGGCGGCTGCATTTCCGATGGAGGCGGAAATGTTGTAAGCCCACGTGCTCAGATTCGGGTGCACGTTAAAAGAACGCCAGGTGGTCGATATTTCCAGAGCCCTCCATTACGGCGTCTCTCATAATCATATGGTGGTTTTGGGACGTTAAACCCCGCATATATATCAATCTCTTCAACGTGCACTAACAATGCACAGCGACCGCCTTTGTTATCATTTCGCCTTCATCGAAATGCAACCGCCACGACCGGCATCGAACCCGCGACCTTCAGGCCAGCAGGCGAACGCTCTAGCCACTGGTGTACACCACGGCGGGGACTCGTAATCCTCTCTCTCTCACTTCGTCAGTAATAGCCGGCTGACGGTTGTACGCTAAGACACAAACAGTCAGCATAATATATATCCCCTTCAGTTGATCCCAAGTGCACAGCCCGCTTTGCATTCCCATTGGCCGACAGCATACGCGCCACATTCGCCACACTGCACGCGCAGCACGCAGAGAACGTCGGAGAGGCGAAAATAAGCGGGTACGAGCATGTACAAACACTGCGCGCACGTGCTTGATGCAAATCTCTCCTTTATTTCTGTATCTTTCTCTCTCTCTCTCTGTATGTACGGCTCGTATTTCTCTAGCGAAGAGGTCGACAAATGACGGGGAGGAGAGGGGGCTTTGTTCAGCGCTAGGCATCAGTGCGGCCGCGAAAGCCTACCAGGCACTGCGCCGTGTCGCCTGTAGGCAGACAGAAATTAGGTGCCTTCTTCCTTTTCCTCATGAACCACTAACAACAAAGCCTACCACCACCAAAGCTTTGTTACATGCTCTTTTCTTTTCTCCTGGAATAAAGGTCACGACGCGTGTTTAACACCGCTTGCTCTCTCTCCCTCCCTCCCCCTCTCTCTCTCTCTCTCTCTCTCTCTCTCTCTCTCTATATATATATATATATATATATATATATGTGTGTGTGGTGTGTGTGTGTGTGTGTGTGTGTGTGTGTGTGTGTGTGTGTGTGTGTGTGTGTGGTGTGTGTGTGTGTGTGTGTGTGTGTGTGTGTGTGTGCGTGTGTGTGTGTGCGTGTCTACATGTGGGTGTCTGTGTGTTCGTGCGCACGCTAAAACTAGCCGAGCCAAATGTTATACGGTGCACGGAACAACCAGCACGCGCAAGAAAGACACGAGAACGAGGAACGGGATTGCGCCTAATTAGCCCAGTTAGGGCCAAGTCTAACGGCCGTTCTTTTATAAGCGTCGCGTTTTCCAGAGGACATCTCCGTGGCGCGCTCTAACGAAGCAAACGGGCGGAGAAGAACCGTTCAAGCGTATACGTAGCTCCCGCAATAAATTCACGCGCGCGTATTTAGTAGGCGTGTGCGCGAGACGACGTGCCTCGCATGCAAATTCGTCGACTGCGCAATAACTTCGAGTGAACGCGATTCGAATTGCGAAATTGCCATTGCTATACCCTCTCGCGTTCGACTATGAACCGAGCAAGCCTAGCATGCCTGGACAAACTGGGTGTAGGTAAGGACGCCTTGCAGGAGGGCCAGCTCTCTTGGGTCGAGCGCTTTGCACTATGGCGGCAGAGCCAAGCAAACGTATATAACTCATCGCTGCTCGACCCGAACAAATCCGGCCGAATCCGGCCGTTCCTAACCCAGACCAAAACAAGCGAAGCAAATCTAACGTAACTTAGCCAAGCTCACCCGAAGCTTCTTTGTTTGAATCTCGCGTAGTTTCGCACCTGGATAAATTTAAGGCGAGAAGCTTAGTTTGAGGGCAAGAAGGTCATCAGTTATAAGTGGCTGCCGGATGAGTCGAAACGAATTGCACAACAAACTATCATGCCAGAGGGTCAAAATTCGTGACGTCCACGCGACGTCATCCACACACTATTATGACGGCACGGCACACAGTGACGTCATCGCATGACACCGTCGCTCAGCCAAAGGTGCGCGGATCACGGACGCAGTGCAAAACCACCTTCTTTGGCATCGAGTGTTGCTAGGCGCCGCACTTTTGAATGTTGCAATCTTTCATGGTATAGAACCGACCAAGAGGTTCCATATTGTACATACCTTGTTGGTGTGACGAAACAACGAAGCACTTCTTTGTGTTCCTCTCTTCGTGTGGCTTTCCATCTTTGACAACTCGACGATGTGCTTAGACTCGTAATATATTTGTGCATTCGTTGGATATTAGAGAGGTTTAGTACTGCGGAATGGTGCTACGTACGCATCACGCAAGCGCCTTGCGTTACGTGGCGTCCTTTGCCACTAATCGGCTTTTAGTACGCCGTAGTACCCGCGTACGTAACGAGCGTGAAGCGTGTAGCGTCAACTGGCAGATCAAAATAGAAATACGTGTTGTTGACAGTCAATGTGAGCCAATCCAAGTGTTATAGCCAGATTATGGCCATATTTTAAGCCGGTCGGTGCTTGCCTTCGATGCCGCCATTTTGCAAAACGAAGTCTCGCGCTGTCGCGAACTTGTTCGAGAGCGGCGCGATCACCTCATACGTACGCACGCACGCATCTCATGCGTGCGTACGTAGCGGCTGCGTACGTAACGCGATACGTGCGCGTTGCGGTCTGAGCACGCGCACTACGCAGAACGTGGCGTCCTTACGTATGCAACGCCGCCACGTACGCAGCGTACGCAGTACTAAAACTCTCTATTAACGTAGCCTTATTGACTTTGTAGTGTTTTCATACACTGTTCTCCTTTCAAATCTGTCGCGCCCCATTTCCCGTTTTCCAGTACAGTGTAGCAAGCCAGATATGTCGTCTGGTTAATCCACGCTTCTCCTTTGGATATATCTATCTACCTATCTATCTATCTATCTGTCTATCTATCTATCTATGTGCCTGCCTGTCTGTCTGCCTGTCTGTCTGTCTGTCTGTCCGTCCGTCCGTCCGGCTGTCTATCTATCTATCTATCTACCTACCTACCTACCTACCTACCTACCTACCTACCTACCTACCTACCTACCTACCTACCTACCTATCTATCTATCTATCTATCGTACACTTGAAAAACGAACAAATAGACATCTATTGACAGCTTTTCCATAATGGCTAGTTCGCCAGCCAAATCTCTTAACTAATGACATGCCAACTAACCCATTATAATGCCAATAAAACACACCAGTAACATAACGCGCAAGTGACGTAACGAAACTCGTACGTGGCGTCGCCGACGTTAGACCAAACCAGGGAGTCCGCGGGAATGAGCCGCGGCACAGCACCCGCGGACCTCCAACGAGAATTCACTTCGTCAACGGCCACGCCAAATCCCCAAAGAGAAAGAGCTTCCCCTTCTCACGGTCCACGCAAACACGCTCTCGTCAGGCGGCGCCACTGAACGCCCCCTCGAGAGCACAGCGCCATCTTTCTCTCGGCGCCCGTTAAGCCAACTACGATCATTCGCCCATGGCCTCCGAGATGGCAGACGCACCGCGTGCGCCCACCATCTCGGAGGCCATGACTCGCCACACACGCGTAAGTCGTGAGGCGAAAACGACTTTACATCGGGCAACAGCCCCGCGACACATTTTCTCACTGCCTCTCTGCCTGAATTACAGGGCGACCTGCAAAGCGATCGCTATAATGCTTCAAGCCCTGGTACAACATTCGCACTCTTAATCTTCTTTTATTTTATACTTTTTCTTTTTTTCTTTCCGGTTAGCGAAACTCAACCCTCGATATTTTCGAACTCGTTCGTATTCGTACGGTGCACCAGCCATGTACGAACGGCACAGCGGTCTCTCGGATTTCGCAAACGAGATCTGTATACAACACCCACTGCCTCCTTCCCTCGCTGCTCATCTGTCCTATAGCCACGGGAGGCCGATAGGAAAATACTGGCCCACCAGCTGTTTTACGACGACGGCAGACAGTTAAAAGACTGCCGCTCGAAGATCTACCCACTGACACACGACTCCACTTTGTTTTTCCTCATTGCGATCCATTTGCGCGCATCTACGGAAAATCCCGGAGTTGTTGGGTATGAACGCGGTTTATCGACCGCCCCCGTCTTTTCCTCAAACTAGAATGGCTTGCCCCGGGTATTCATATGCCTTCTGAGACCACGGCCGAATAAGAAAAAAGCAGTATTTCAACTGCACGGGTGGTCCCCGAAGGAGATCGGCAGGCGCCGATTTCAATTTTTTTTTTCCTGAGAAGTACAAAGCCTTATACGCATTACCAAAGCGAAAACTGACCGTCAGCGTCAGCATGAATGTCAAAATTCTTCATTCCGCGATTATGACTCATTCGTGAAGCAATAAAATGCAACAATGGAAAGATACAATGAAGCGTGACAACGTAAAATGATGAGCGCGACCTCGATAAAAAATCCAGTATTCATAAAGAATTTGGCATCTTAAGTACAGGATCGACCCCAAGTGTGAAAAACTCACCAGTACCCGCGGAGGCAAAACCAGAACGTTCATCCGGCTTAGGAAACGTCCGTTATACGACGTCGAATCAAGCTTTCTACGAACACGATATAGAAATTTCCGAATCACGTTTCAAAACATCAGCTCCTGTGAGCTCTTGAACGCTAGTGAAGCGTTCACCTTAGATGTGTACGACCCTGTACGCAAATGCGGTGCCCAGAAACTGATTGATTTGTGGGGTTTAACGTCCCAAAACCACCATTTGATTATGAGAGACGCCGTAGTGGAGGGCTCCGGAAATTTTGACCACCTGGGGTTCTTTAACGTGCACCCAAATCTCAGTACACGGGCCTACAACATTTTCGCCTCCATCGGAAATGCAGCCGCCGCAGCCGGGAATCGAACCCGCGACCTGCGGGTCAGCAGCCGAGTACCTTAGCCACTAGACCACCGCGGCGGGGCGGTGCCCACAAACTGCGCTGCCGAAACAAGACGACCGCGGTGCGCCGCCATTTCCGAGCACCAGCCGCGAGAGCCAGCGGTCGCTCGCTCTCAGCGCCAGCGATCGTCAACGGACGAACATCGTTCGACCGTGACGAGTGATAACTCCTCGACCCCCGCGCCGCACAGCGGTGGGTCCCACGTTTCACCAACTACACAGCCGCATGCGTATATATCGCTTCTGTACAAGCGCGACGAAGGCGGTGCGCGCGCGGTATTGCACGGACGTGCGCTGAATGGCATTGCACATTAACGCTCTGTACTCGGCGGCGGCACGTTCCGTGCCGCGTATTTGGAAAGCGTGGCCGTACAGAGCGAAAGTTATAATGCGCGGGCTTAATAGAGGCAAGGTTGCTCGCGCGTGACATCAGGTATGCGGAACGCATCGCAGATAAGGGAGATCGAGTGCACTGCGGCACGGCCGATCGCTATGCCGTTGATGGGGACACGGTGTTCTTCCTGGTCTTAAGGACTGTGTCCAGGATGCGTAAAGTGTTTTCCGGGACTTGCTCGTGCGAGGCGAAAATTTCTCTCGTTTAGGTTTTTTTATATATATATACATGTATCCCCTATGAAAAAGTGTATCCTAGTGCGAATCCTATCCTATGCAACGCACATCATGATACGTGATTAGCTCTCCATTACTTTTTTTTCACATTAACACGGATACGAATGCGCGTATTCCTACAGGATTTCTACTAAGATACGAAACGGATTCTACGAATGTGGTTCTTTAAGCACGTGTATCACTAGGCCGCTGGCTTTTCGTGGAATTTTTGTGACACTCTGTGTGAGTGAGTGAGTGGGTGAGTGATATCGTCATTATTAGCCATTGGCGTATCAACCCAAGGTTATTACCTTGCCATGAACTTTATGCCGCGTGGTCACGGGCTGCCGAAACGGGCCACGCCAATTTTTAGGCGTCATAAACACGTGATTTTGTGACTCGGCACATTTCAACTTAAGCTTCTTACACGCTCGCATGAATACACGACGCATTATAGAGTAACTTGGTCTTGTGCTCGAATTGGGCGCCGAAACCCACGTGATGTCCTCTCTTGATCCCGTAAATTTTGTCGCCGTTGAATGTGAATGCCTACGGGCAACTAACGATCAGCGGATTTATGCCGGATTTCACGCTTCGTGGTGCCTATACAAACATTTTCACGTTAACAAGGTCATACAAAGGCGCCTGAATGCATGGGCTATAGTGTACGTGCAGTGCTCACGGTTAGAAACCAGATAATTTAAGAGATACTGCAGGAAGGAGAAAGATTGACCGAACATACTGGAACAGATGAGAAATTCAAACGACAACAAGTAGAAAAGTCACAGCATATCCATGGAGTAAATGACGATGAGTGGGACGAAGCGTCCATCAGTCCGTCCGAGCTTCCGTCCATCCGTGCACGGACGTCCGTACACACGTCCGTGCGCCCATCTAGTGGTGGTAGTGGTTAGAAGATGATAAAAGGCACCTAATTTCTGCAACCCGGTTGGGAGCACGGCGCAGTGCCTATGTCCATCTAGTGAAGACGCCAAGTACCACCATCTCGCATCTTTTCATCATGTATTCCTCTTATAGAAGTACCGCCATCCAGCAGACATTCGAAGGACTAAACGAGAGGTGGCTACATACTACTACTACTACTACTACTACTACTACTACTACTACTACTACTACTACTACTACTACTACTACTACTTACTACTACTACCACACATCGCGGACGCACGACCCGCGGCTTAAGGAGCTTCGTCCCTAAAGACAACGAACCATCTTCCCGTAGGGAACCTTCATGTGTTGAGAAGCAGCAGCGGTGCGCACGGCGTTGACGCGGGTGCTGAAGCGGGCGTTGACGCGGGTGCTGGAAGAACGGTTTGAAGCGAAACTCGGTGTAGCGTTTACTCGAGTAAACGCAAAGACGCGGGAGGCGGGACGCGCTGAAGACGCTTGCGCTCGGCGTCCTCGGCTCGCGTGTTGTCCGTGTTTTACCCGCGCGCCGTCAAACGCGATCAGTAAATTTTGACTCGCACCTCGTCGGTGTCGCTGGTCTTCCACTGCCGACACTTGCGTACGGCTTTCCCGGCTAGCGCCCCGTCGGTGTTATACAGGCACGACGTCGCCATTCGCGAACGCGATCGGCTTCGCTAACCCTCGCAACGTCAGCCGGGAAAGATTTCAAACAACATGTCGATGTACCCATAAAGTTTCCTACAAGTACGCTAGAGGGAACCCTGGCGCTATAGTGTCTATGGGAACTGCAACGCACGGCGCTTCAGCGAGCCTGGAAATGATGGGTAGTAGACGGATTTGTCTTAATCTTCGTGCTTTTGTATGCGTTTGGCTTCGCATCACTTAAAGCTGCTTTTTTTGCCACGAAACAGAAATCTACAAATGTTCAGCATTTGCTTTTCACTACTTTAACCATTTGGACTCGGTATTTCAAATCTGATCACGAAGTTCACAACCGTCCGTTCATTAATTGGATACAAAACCAAAACGCAGCAGTAAAAAAAGACAGATGTGCGTTCGAGGCCCGCAAGCACGAAGACTAGACAAATCCGTGCACAACCGATCATTACCACGGTCGCTGAACCATCGCAGCGCCAGGGTCACCCTCTAGTTCTTTTTAGGAAACTCTAAGGGGTATACTGCTCTCAAAGATGACTATAGATGCGGATTCTGAAACATAGTTTTTTTTTTCACACTTACGTCTCAGAAAATGATGGCCGCGCGGGGCGCCTCTCGAAAACTATGCTTTAGACCGGTCATCCCTTCCAAGCTCACTTGCATACTTATATTTTTCAAGCTCACTTGCATACTTATATTTAGAAGAATATAAATGTAGGGCGAAGAAAGTCAAGTAGGCCGTAAGCGAGAGGGTTGTGTGAGACACCCTGTCATAAAGAACTGTCCCACACCTGAGTGACACCACTTTATCGCGGCACCATGCGGCAGAATTTCTGAAACGACTTTTACATGTTGAAGAGTAAGGAGAAGAAACTGGATTGAACTCATCACGAGTATTTTTACTAGGCTTATCGTACAACGTATACACGTATATACCATTCAGTAGGAGCAAGGCGTAAAATTCTACGAATCTACTCCGAGTAAATGATGACGCGTGAACGAAGCAATGTTGTAAACTCCAACAATGTCTTAGAAGTCGCCGAATAGCATAAGAGATTTGTGCTAGAGTAGGTCCTTTATATCGTTCCGTCACAATTATGATAGATATAAGTCTATACTGCAAAACTTTTGGTGCCCCACATATATTTGTGCCTCACATAGACAATCGTTCCGTCAAAATTATGATTGATATTAGTCTATACTGCTAAACTTTCGGTGCCTCACATATGTTTGAGCCGCACATAAACAATCGTTCCGTCAGAATTATGATTGACATAAGTCTATACTGCTAAACTTTCGGTGCCCCACATATGTTAGTGCCTCACATAAACAATCGTTCCGTCACAATTATGATTGATATAAGTCTATACTGCTAAACTTTCGGTGCCTCACGTATGTTTCTGCCTCACGTAAACAACAAGGCTCGCATGCGACACTCACCGACCTAATCCAGAGACCGAGGCAGACCGCGAACGCTGGTCGACTCCCCGACCGGACGCCACTTTCGCGTGTAAATGCTGGCGGCGAACACCTGACGTCAGCACCTGTATAGAAGACGAGCGAGAAAGAGAAGAAAAAAAATTAAGAAAAATGTCCCTGTTTTTACGGGTTCCTTTCAACAGATTTATTGCTACCCGCGGGTTTTGTCAACGCCGACCAGTAAGCGCGTTCAAATGTTTTTTTTTTTTTTTGACGCCACAAAGCAAATACATCACACTTACGCAGTGCTGTCCCACTTAAGAGGTTGCAGGCTTGGAACTACTATACACTACGAGAGCTACGCGAAGTTCGTACGCAATCAAGCAATTTTCTATTGAACTTCTTTTTCTCGAAACTTGTTTTTGTCTCACAGTGGCAGGATGTCAAAGACAAAAAAAAGAAAATCTGTTCGAGTAATTCTTCAATTAATCACCAAGCAAGTGTTGTGCACATCTCGTATTCATGAACCAAAAAGAAACAAAAAAGAGAGAGAAAGAAAAGCGAAGGAACGAAAGAAAAACGACGACACTGTTGGGAGCTTCGAGAGAAGGGATCGTAAAACGTTAAGAGCCTGGGTGCCAGTTAACGCCCTGTCGCAATGCTCCAACAGCCGCGGTAATTTCGAGCCGCCTTCGGCTTCCACCAGGTTGTTCCCGCGTAGGAGTCGATCGTCGGCGATGTTCAACGCGTGTTTCGACAGCAAATCCGGCCACTCGGTGCTCTTTGTTTACGAGCACGTGTCCGTAAAGTTCGCGCATTCGAGTTGGTGTACTAACATGAAAGCGCGCGCATTCAAGACGCGTGCACGTACTTGACAACTTAGGCACTACGCACATCCCCCTTTTTTTTTAAAGACGATAGTCTTTCTTGGAGACCTTCGACGTAAAAATTTTCGTCTCTCTGTCTGTACATTTGTCTCTCTGTCCACTTTTAACAGCATCGGGTATTCGAAACGGCCGACCCCATCCGCAGCGCCCACCTATGTTGCTCAAGATTCAGCGTTCATACTTGTGCAATTGTCGATTAAAAGGCAATTATTACGCGTGTCTGGAGCACCATAACAACACGTATATTCTGCATGTGCGCCTCGTACTAGAAAAGGCATACATAAGTAACAGTAAGGACCGTATAGCGCTTATCACGCTGCGCTGACCATCCAACGCTCGCACGGAAAGGCGAGTGTTTCCAACGCTTTGCTAAAACGAGACGGTGGTGGCACCTACCCGTCGCCTTGCGTTCTACACGTTGTCACCTCTGAGGCGGGCGCGCACACCCGTCTCCGAGCCACGCGCTTTGTTTTTGAAAAAAAAAACTGCCAGATGGCGCTCATGTCTCACGTGTGACGTGACTTGATGCGCTCGTTCGCCTCCGCTGCATGCACGCCCGTGGCACTCTAACGCAGCGCCTGCAGAATACCATTCACCGATCTTCTTGAGCACAACATCAAATAAATGTTTTGTTCACTCTCTCCTCACGCAAGACTATCACCTTTCGACAACATTTGCAGATTAAATGCAGATACGAGGCCATTTTTATTCATTCAGGCACGCTCCTACGCGTTTTTTTTTTTTCGGGTCTCTTGCTTACAAACACCACGCGTGAGCTAGTCGTAAACAGGAAAACTATACGGTCACTTCGTTGGAGCATTTCTTTTTCTTAACATTTTTTTACGTGGTCGCTGACATCCCCCTCGACGCGCGTCTTCGCTTGGGGTCCTGTTCACTCCATAGGTGCCCTGACACTACTGGGTACCCCATACGCGAACCTCTAGGAATAGCCAAGACAAAAAAGCCAGCTTGACTTGACCTACGACGACCCCTGTACCCGGCTCCCTTCCCCGTGAGGTCAGTGACTGCGGGTGTGTAAGATCGCGCCCACCTTTGCTATCGAAGCAAGTGAGTGATTATGGTGTCTTAATCGATGTTCGAACAGCCGGAGGCATACCCGTACGACTAGGAACACGATTTTGTCAAGTATAGTAACTGTTACGCATGCATGTCATGTGACCCGAACGCCCCGTGTGACGTCACACAAGCTCCGTAACAACTCGAACGAAAGGCAACGTTCCTGGCTGACATTGCAGACGCATTGCTATTCTGCCAGTGGTCAGTGTTCGGCCGATCTCGGTGAAGGGCAAGTAACGTATATACGCGCAGTGACGCTTGACGGTTTTTTTTTTTACATTTTGCCAGTATCACTACTGCCCCAGCCAGCAACGGCAGCGACATGACGCTCCGCCAATGACGTCATACGGGACGTTTATGCCGTAGTCACGTAACCATTAGTTGCCGAGCTGCAAATAGACTCTTGCAACTCTATGTTAAATGCAATATCTGAGGTTTCACACGTGCTAAGACCATGACATGATAACCAGTAAACGCAAGGAGAAGTTTTCAAGGGCTCATATTTTCTTCGGTAGACACAAGATTATTGAGAACTAACAGGCAATCATTCCAAACAAGTTATGGGGGATGTCAATAGTAGTAATTGTGATAAAATTGAAAATGAAACTAAAGCATACGAAAATCTAACTAGTCGCGCCAGGGAATGACTATACCACCGTAGCTAAACTGGTCGAGCATCGGACGCTTTATTCTAAAGTTGCAGGTCCGGCCCTTGCCGGCGGCAAGCTATCCTTTCGTGCACGTTAATTTCTTCTCATACATACCACAATTTCTGCAAATAACATACATCTCTTACGCGTTCCTTGGCTTGGTTGTCTGCTTGGCTTCATTAGCGTAGCTGTGAGGCACGCCGTGGTGAACGGCTCCGTAAATTCCAACCATTGATTGATTGATTGATTGATTGATTGATTGATTGATTGATTGATTGATTGATTGATTGATATGTGGGGTTTAACGTCCCAAAACCACTATATGATTATGAGAGACGCCGTAGTGGAGGGCTCCGGAAATTTCGACCACATGGGGTTCTTTAACGTGCACCCAAATCTCAGTACACGGGCCTACAACATTTCCGCCTCCATCGGAAATGCAGCCGCCGCAGCCGGGATTTGAACCCGCGACCTGCGGGCCAGCAGCCGAGTACCTTAGCTACTAGACCACCGCGGCGGGGCCAGAAATTCCAACCATCAGTTATTTTTTGAACGGGCACTGGCATTGCGTGTCACGCGCGCCTCTAGAATTTCGCCTCGACCTAAGTACATCCGCCGCGACCGAAGTCGAACCCACGACCTTCGATTGAGCGGCCTAGCACCGCAACCACTCCACCGTTGCGGCGGACAAAGCTGTACGGCGGCGACTGGAACGGCAGTCTTAGCAAAGGGCAGCTCGGTGCAGTGACCGGCGAGGTAAACAGTGTCGTCGCGAAGTTGTAAACAACCGCCTGCCGGCGCAAAAACTGCGCAAAACACGAGGCGGAGAAGCACGAGACGGAGCGCAGGATAGAAAGATACTATATGACAGGATAGAAAATGCTATGAATGGGGCAACGGCGACAGCTCGCTGTTCGTTCACTGACAGGCCGTAAGTCGATACGGGAACGATGACCGCCTATAGGCTCATCTTTCCATCGTGGCATCCTCGAACGCTCGAGAGACCCACGAAGAGCGAATTGACTTATGAATGGACGAGGATGTATCAAAAGGAATGCAGCAGGACGACCGCGTTGCGTTCCCTGCCCTCCAACAGAGTAGCACGTCAGCCATTTCTACACGCCGGCTAAGCTCCCCGCTTTTTAACGAAGGGTTTCTCTCTCCGTCTTTCTATATGTCTCAAGAGTTACTTGTAGCGGTTTTTTTTTCTTCTATTTACTTATTACCGCAATTGATTCTGTGGGATTCAAGATCAGATTTCCCAAGCAGTTGTTTTGATACCATCTAAGCAACATTCTCGGGACTTGAACTGTGAAGAAAGAGAACACTAGTGAATAAGCATGTACAAACTATCATGCACGACATTAACGAACAGGAAATATACTACAGGATCTCAACAAAAGCTGTTGTTGTTGCTTTACGAAGTATATAGCTATTACTGAATTGAACCACTGTACCGCTTCGTGTGAAACTTGCTGGGGGAAAAAAGTGACACTTCAGGCAAATATAATATTTCTGCGAAAATCCCGTAAACTCCTGTAAATCTTGCGACATTCTCGTACATCAGACCTGGCTTCTCTTCCAGAGCCACCATTGTGTTTTCGTTGAAGAAATCCCACAGGTTAATTGTCTGCGATCTTAAAGCCTCGACGATTCAAAGTGGACCATAAAACCACATCAACTGCCGCAGAGCTTGTCGCTATCCGAGAGGCAATAAGGTTTATTTCCGGAGAGCGACCTCGAGCATGGACAATTTTCTGCGATGCCAAACCCGCTTTGCAAACCATTAATTGCATCATGAAACAAGGTCCGTATTACAGCTTGGCAATAGAAATCACAGATCTTATTCAGGTTGCTTCAACAAATGGCCATCTTATAACTTTCCAGTGGATTCCCGCTCATTGCGGCGTGATGGGAAACGAAGAGGCAGACGCTGAAGCTAAAAATACCTTAAGCAGTGCCCCTGAAGTACGCATTGCGTTTTCACGAGCTGACACGAACGCCCTGCTTCGCTGCGTGATGCGCAGCTACACACTTCAGCACGGGACCAAACCGGAACGGCGACACCAGCGACTTCACAAATGGGACCCGGAAATGAGGTTCCGCATGCCTCCTAAATTGAAACGGCAACTCACAAGTATGATCCACCGCATTCGTCTTGGTGTAGCGTACACCAGACGTTACGCACATATCATCGGTCGCAGTGACACCGGTCCTAATCGTGAACACTGTGATATGCCAGAAACACTTGAGCATATAGTTTGTGTCTGCCCAGCATACGCACGTGAATGACAAACACTGATTTCTTCTAATGAACTATATCGCAGTAGGTCATTAACTGGTGAGACCATGTTGGGCCCTTGGCCAGACACCAACAGTGCAACTGCGGTCACAAGAGCAGTCATTACCTTTTTAGAAACAACTGGACTATGTGCGCGGCTATAAAATGTGTCTCAGCTAGAAAGAACACTACATACTCACCTCTCTACCTCACCATCGTCATCCATTAATCTTTCTTTTCCCCTTTTCCTTCCCCCAGTGTAGAGTAGCAGGCTAGAGCAAGCTATCGCTCAGGCCGACCTCTCTGTCTTTCTGTAAATAAACTTACCTCCTCCTCCTTCTAAAGCCTTTCTTTACACACACGAGCATTTTCAAGAACAGTTTTTTTTCCTAGAGTTATTGAAATGTGGAATGACTTATACCCGGTAGTATTCGTGAATTATCGTTGTCGGAATTTGTAGACGCACTGTTATAATAAATCATTTTTTTATTGATTTCAACCTTGTAATCAGTGTATTTTGTTCATGTAAATGTACCCCACTCCTGCAAAAACCCTGTATTGGGCTGCAGCATTTGAAAATAAATAAATAAATAAATAAATTTATGAACAAGAAGCGCCCAATGACCAGCAAAGGGCAAAGGGCCAGCGGTGGTGTCCACACATATGCCGTACTTACGCGCACATTCCTTACACCAGCGCTGTTTTTAATTGGTCGTCGTGATGATCACGATGGCCCGTCATTTTTCAGGTATGTGCGCTAAAACGGCCTTAAGCAACTAGTGAAAAAACAAAGAACGAACATATTATTCTTTTCTGGTTTTGTCCCCTCTTTTCAGTACGATTCGTTACGTCAGCAGTCTGTGCAAGTGACGTCGAGAGAAAATACGCTCTTCATTGGTCCATTAGGAGGGATATCATCACTCGCAAGTTTCCCTCTTCCCGACATTGTTGCGCAGGCGCAAGGCCATTCTACTCTGCCGGGCGTCACTATATACGGTGCGCAATCAACAGATTTCCCTTCGACTTGTACGCTTTCGAACGCGCAAAAGGAAACAGCGGCGTGTAGTGGAAAAGCGCAAAATATTTGCGATGTTCCCATATCCGATTAGAAGTTGCCAATTGTATTTGTATAAAACGACGTTCTTTGTGTGCGTTTAAGCTGTGTATGACATGTTTCTCTTTTGTATCAGATCGTATTTCGGAGCAAAGGCATTCGTCAGGCTATGTAAACTTTTTTTTTCTTTTGTTCCGTTTTTTTTGTTATATGTAAAGAAAATAAATGAAATCGCAAGTGAAAACAAATAAAAGGAAAATCCAGGTAGGCTAAACATTTAGCGCTGACATTTCCGACACGTTTTCGGAAGAAATAATTACGGAGGAGTATAGACAGAGAATATAACAAAATAATACCTGTGTTTTAACGTCCCGAAACCACGATACTATAAAAAAGCAGACCATAGTTCAGGTATCCGGACATTTCAGCGATGCATGTAGTGTTGTTTAACGTGCACTTACATCTTACAATCGCCTTCATCGAAAGCCGACCGCCGCTGCCGGAATCTAATCCGCGAGTTTCAGGCCAACAGCCGACCACCGCAGTCACTACACCACAGCGGCGGATATACCTCCGCCTGTATAGGAGCGATAGTGAAGGCGAGGAAAACAAAAGGAGCTCGTTGTCTCCGAACTCGGAGTGTGTATACCTTAGGGGTCCTTTAAATTAGTTGCGTATGCCAGAGACCGCGCAGCGAACAGTTAAGCGCACTCACGTAAACAATAACAAGTCTGATCGAAAGAGCAATAGACGATCATTCTACAGACTTTTATGCACCAAGCTTCAAACAATTTGTAAAAATTAAAAAAACACACATTTCCTTAAATGCTACGCTAACTTATCGATAGAATACACTTCACTAACTTTTGTACATCGCCCACACATGTCTGTTGTTTTTGTTGTTGTTGTTGTTGTTGTTGTTGTTGTTGTTGTTGGTGGTGGTGGTGGTGGTGGTGGTGGTGGTGGTGGTGGTGGTGGTGGTGGTGGTGATGATGATGATGATGATGATGATGATGATGATGATGATTCTCCTCAGTTTGTGTCGATAGTTCAAATTTGGTGCATACAGGTGCATTCTTGAAGTGCTTGTATGATATGTTTGTTTTCATGAAGTGCGTTTATGTTACATTTGCTTTCATGAAATGTTTCTATCGAGTCTACCTGTATTGTTTTAATTGTGGTGAATGCTTTTCTTCGTGTATATTTGGCAAAAAAATGTAAGAAGAAGGCTATGCTTGAATCGCCTATCCCAACATCATGGTAGTAATGTACAAGATAGATACAAAGATACGTGAAATTGAGAAGAAGAATAATAGTGTATATATGTGCATAGTGTAGTGAATGACATGTGCATGTTTAATTGAATATTTTGATGGTTCTCTTATTTGACTCGCATTTAGAACCGCGTACATGCCTGACGAATGCGCATAGGAGTAACAGCTTCTGTCGGGCGATATTCGGCTAATGCCAAAATCAAAACGCCAAGGACCCCGCCCTTCCGACCTCGCGGCGAGGTTCTTCACGAGCTCGAAACCAACGCCCCACCCTCGAGTGCTGCTTAAGTTTCACGCAACAACGCCACCTCTTATCATTCCAGCTGCTCTTACGACGCGCAACTTGGGTCAACGCTGACGCATTTCACAGTCGATTACTTCTCGCGCGCCGCTTCGGACTCCCATCATTCTTTCGTCACCACGTTTTTTTTTTCTTTACACACGCATTCTCTCTTAGACGAGGCAATCAGTTTCCCATTTCTGGTATGCCCATACTTTTACTTTTTTTTCCCGTAAAGCTGCTTGCATAACACACTTCTTCGTCATTACTTTCTGTATTCAATTCGATTCTTCCGCCAATATTTACGTACAGCTTAATTGAGGAAAACGAAATTTTCTTTCCGGGCAAAGTGCGTAGAAACGATAGTGAGAGGACAAAGAAGAAAAGACACGCTATGCATGTATACGGAACGCGCAGCAGCGTAATCTGTTGAAGCGCCGCCCACACAGAGCCCGCTGTAAAATCTTACTGCGCCTACCGAAAGAGCAGTAGCGATGTGCCCAGTGCGCTATAAATCATCCCGCTTTACGAACTGGCGAAGCACTCGGCATACGCGTTTCCAAGGCAATATCCGCACCTGCGCAACTCCGAACTTCACTGTTGCTGGTGTTGACGATGGTAAGGATAAAAAATTGTGGCTGAGCCCTTCCAATGGGGTGGAGAGTTTTTAAAGACTCGCTTGTTACGCAATTCACGGGGTGTGACGACTGTTGCGGTCCTACTCTTGAGCCAGGCAACATTACATCTGCTAACGCGTTGCCTGGCCATAGGACGCTTCCATAGCGTTTTTTTTTTTTTTGAAAGCGATCCAAGCAGTGGTTTTGTAATTGCGGCAGACAACTTGCTTGCCACACATGAAGCCCGGGTCCCCAATCACCGCGAATCCTTTTTCTTTTTTAATGAATCTGCGCGATAGCGTAATTGAAACATGTCCTTCCTGCTCAGCACTTCGCAAAAGCTGCTACTGGTTTGAAAAGAGGAGCGAAACGCATGAACATTTTGACACAGTGTCTCAATAATCGATTTCAATTATCGTGTATGACTTCATTGAAAAAATGAAGACATCTTCCCGAAGGAGACCACCTCTCGTTAGTAGGTAGCCACCTCTCGTTTAGTCCTTGGAATTGCCGCTGGATAGCGGTACTTGTATATGATAAATATATAACGAAAACATGCGAAATGGCGGTACTTGGAGTGTTCACTAGATGGACGGACCAACGGACGGACGGACGGACGGACTGCCCGAGATCTCATTGCTTGGTTCTCCACTGCCTCTGAGATTAGAAGCATCGAAATCTTTCAGCAGATAACTAGGTTTTTAAGGGCACCCGGGAGTGACGCACCTGCGACAATGCCATTGGCACATCTGGAATCGGTGCACCTGCGACAACGTCATTTGATCAGGCACAACAAGGCGTCATCATTGGGGCACACCAGCGACAATGTCATGATGATGTCATGTGATCACGCGGCATTATCCTGACATTGTCGCAGGTTTGCTGATCCCGGATTCCCTTAAAACCAAGTGATCTGCTGTAATCTCCCAATGCCTCCAATCTCGGAGGCAGTGAAAAACCACGCAACCAGATTTCGGGCAGGAAATCGAATGCAACGAAAGTAACGTTGTTCACATATGATTTCGCTCTCGTGCTTCCTACTTAATATGGCGTCGTATGATGACGTCACGTAAGTTTTCATGAAACGTGACCTTCTCACAGAGCACGTGACAGAAGGTACTGACGATTCGAAACGGCGCCAGCACGCAAGAACCTCGCAGAACAACGTTTCACAAATCAATTTATAACATAGAGTACGACTTCGTTCGAAAAAAAGGCAAGCATCGTGCTCACGGCGCATTTGAACGGAGCTGGCCGTGATTCGAAAACGATCGCGGAGAACAAATTTCATGGCCGGCCCTGCGCACGCGACGACCGAATCAACCAGACCGAAGGGACCTGTTGACCAACGCGTTCGCCGCCTTGTTCGGTACAGCTGGTCAGAAATACGAAAGCGAGATAATAACCCACGGACGACGTTATTTCCGTGCCCGGGCGCGATCTGACTGCGTGCGCCGTATACGCCGCCAAGCCAAGCGATCAATACGCGAAAAGAACGCATTCGGCGAGTATATCGATGCGCGTCGTGAACAACGTTCCTGTTGGATGGCGAAGGGACACGCATGTCCATGATTTACGAGCAACAGTGCATACGTCGCGCAAGATTTAACTCCAAGCATGTAATACGTATGGCAGCTGCGCAAGTGGCCCGTGGCGTAGCTGGCTGGCTGATTGATTTATTGATTGATTGATTGATTGATTGATATGTGGGGTTTAACGTCCCAAAACCAGCGTATGATTATGAGAGACGCCGTAGTGGAGTGCTCCGGGTGGCATAGCTGGCTGATTGATTGATTGATTGATTGATTGATTGATTGATTGATTGATTGATTGATTGATAAGTGGGGTTTAACATCCCAAAACCACCATATGATTATGAGAGACGCCGTAGTGGAAGGCTCCGGGTGGCATAGCTGGTTGATTGATTTATTGATTGATTGCTTGATTGATATGTGGGGTTTAACGTCCCAAAACCACCATATGATTATGAGAGACGCCGTAGTGGAGGGCTCCGGGTGGCGTAGCTGGCTGATGCAGAAGGACCGTGAAGGGATGATGTTGAAAAGCGTATAGCAGCGTCACACTGGTGGTGCCAAGCCTGAAAGACGAGCGGAGCTAGCTGGCCTTACCCGTTTCTCCCCTCCTTGTTCTTCCTTCTTCTCATTTTTTTTTTCTCTCTCCGTTTCTTGTATCTCTTCTTGCATCTCTTCCTTTCTATTTCTTCCAATTTCCATTACTTCCTCTATTGTCGCTCTTAAATTGTTTCTCCTTCCCTTCCTTTTTATCACTACCGGATTTTTCCTAACTCTCTCTCTCTCTGGGCTTCTTTCTTTCTCCTTCTGCCTTGCTCTCCGGTTTCTTCATCTCTTTTTCGTGTCTGTTTCTTTCTATATCTTCCGCTCTCTTTTCACGTACGTCCGTTCCCCTCTTTCACGTGCATCCCGTGCTCCGCCTCGCCGAGAAGAGCAGAGTCTTCATTCGGCACTCGCCCCCGCTGTACTCGGTAGCGGGGCTTGCCCACTTCCTGAGGCTCCCCACCCACCTGCGGAGTTCAGCACGATGGAGTGAGTGAGCGACAACTTTATTCATCGAAAGGGTGAGGGACGAGGGAGGCGAGGCTGCCCAAGTTACCGATACCTTGACCAGCTTCGCTGCTAAAAGAAATTCAAGCTTGCACGAGTCGTCAGAACTGTATATAGCGCCAAAGGAATCCAGTAACAGCTTTTTCGGCTAACTTTCGACCACACTCAGATACACAAAGAGAGAGCAACGACCATTCAACATCTAATCTCCTGAGGCTATCACTTTTCCCATTAACATTTAACAAAGTATACGACTGCTTTCCAATTATTGGTCTCTTTCATGTAGTGCTTGTGTACACCCATGTGTTTTCGTCCAACGCGACACATGTATG
This sequence comes from Rhipicephalus annulatus, assembly GCA_013436015.1. Classification (NCBI taxonomy): domain Eukaryota; kingdom Metazoa; phylum Arthropoda; class Arachnida; order Ixodida; family Ixodidae; genus Rhipicephalus; species Rhipicephalus annulatus. The sequence goes on along the minus strand of WOVY01010287.1, from coordinate 104,608 downwards.
TATGTATGTATGTATGTATGTATGTATGTATGTATGTATGTATGTATGTATGTATGTATGTATGTATGTATGTATGTAATGTATTGTTATGCCAGCGAGTCCTCAGCAAACGTCCGTGCCTCTGAAAAAGGCAATCTGGGTCAAGGCCAGCCCGCAGTCCGCCTGACGCGAACAACTCAACGGCGTAAACACGCGCGTCGCATCTCTGGCCCACGTGCAGTGAGTCAGCAGCGCACGTGACAGCGAGCCGGCGTCTTCGTGTCTGGGGGTCTGACGTGGCACAGCGGCGACCCTATTGGAGGAATCTGCCCTGACGACCAGCGGCGCTTCTGATTGGACATTTTGGTTGGACCCAGTGCAAATAAAAGAAGCCCTGCGGCGCGTCGGGATCGGCGGTCCTATGGAGAGGAGTCCCCGTGTCGGAGAGCCGACATGTGTGTGAGTCGGCGGTCTTAGGCGAAAAGCTGACCTATGTGTTAGAGAGGAGAGCTCGGCTCTTCGAGTCTCTGTCGGCCCCAGTGCCGAAATTGTAACGCCTCTGTATATATGCTGTACATAAACCTTGTTTAACTCCCCGTCGTCTCGTCCGCTCGTCTTATCAGCTCTGCGCAGAAGCAGTCGCGAGCTGAGAAACATACGCTACCAAACGGCTGGTGACCTTCCCGGCGGAGTTGAAAGCAGTGGCGCCTTCGGGACCGTGTTGGCGTCGCCGTCTTTCGCAACAGTGGAGGTCAGCGGTAGGATTTCGGAGGTGGCTTCGCAACAGTATGCATGTATGTATATATGTATGTATGTATGTATGTATGTATGTATGTATGTATGTATGTATGTATGTATGTATGTATGTATGTATGTATGTATGTATGTATGTATGTATGTATGTATGTATGTATGCATGCATGTATGTATGTATGTATGTATGTATGTACGCATGTATGTATGTATGTATGTGTGTGTATGTATGTATGTATGTATGTATGTATGTATGTATGTATGTGTGTATGGATGTATGTATGTATGTATGTATGTATGTATGTATGTATGTATGCATGCATGCATGCATGCATGCATGTATGTATGTATGTATTGTTACGAATTTGCTCTGTCGCGATGGTAGCGGTGGCGAAGAGCGGCGAGCCGTCGAGCGGACTTCGCTGAAGCCTTAGCCCGAAGGCGAAACAGGGAGGCAATCCGTTTTGAAAACAGCAACAAAAGTAGCGTTTACTGTAGCAGGTTGTCGTTTGTACAGAGCCGGCCAGCACGACAACGTCGGCTGGGGCAAAATCCCCCTAACATGGGGCCGGCACGGCCTTAAATAGCGTTTTGGGACTCTTCTGCGAGACCGGTTCCCCGGAACGGCACAGTGGCTCGGCTGAGGAGACCAGCCATACCCGGAACTGCAAAGTGGTTCGGCGGAGGAAGCGACGTTATCCCCGGAACTGCACGGTTCTTCTGCACGGAAAGTGGCGCTGGGAGGGGAGGGGGAGACAGTTCGTCGGAACAGGGCTCATTCATTCATTCATTCATTCATTCTCTCTTTATTTCCAGAATAAAACGAAAACATTACATTCTGGATGGTCTCCTGGGCTAAAAGCTGTAATGAAACAGCTTGACTAGGGCCCAGAAAACCAAAGACATGGCAACAAGTGACCGGTAAAAATATTTGCACCAAATTACAAGATATATCACACATTGTACAAAAATATTTACAAAAACAAAGCATATAACAATATCTGTGTAAGCGTAACAGGGAAATGATTTTTTGACTAAAACACATCTCTAACAACGAACAAGACCAACAGAATACCAAAATTTATTTACAGAAAAGAAATTTTAATACTACAAGTACAAGGAACACAGTCAATAGTACACCTGTAATAGTACAAGCAATAGTACACCTGTAATTCTGGCAGTAAACTACACGAAACACTAATATCAACACAATATAATAATAGAAAATCATGATAGCTAATCATATACAACAATATACAGTGAAATGTAGTACAACATTAACAAATAATTGAAATACATTAGTAATTCAGAAATATTTCACGTAATGTATTTAGCGCAGGTTTATGTAAATGATTATGCTTTTTAAGAATGCATGGGAGGTTATATTTCAATGACTGCAGTTTATAGTCAGTGCGAAAGCGCGGTATGAGCCATCCTCCTACATTACGAGTATTGATAGCATGACTGTTGCGTTGCAGTGCAGCAGTTAACTCGATAAATTGTTTAAATGAAGAAGAACATATGTAAAATGATCGTAGGATGCGGAACTCGTACATATATTGGATTTTAATTATACTGTACTTGCGAAAATATGTCGATGTCGGTGATAAATAACCAGTGTTGGCAATGTGACGGACAGCTTTCTTCTGCAAAACCAATATTCTGTTGATGTTGCGTTGAGTTGTAGTAAGCCAAACCAGACTGCAGTAACTTATATGTGATTGAAACAGTGCTTGATATATGCTGACTTTTATTTGTGTAGGGAGAATTTCTCGACAACGCGACAGAGCTCCCGCTGTAAAAGAAAGTTTCTTGCATAAATGACTTACGTGAGAGTCCCAACTTAGATGAGATGAAAATGTTACACCGAGAATTTTATGTTCTTCTACAATATCTATTTTTTGGTCTGCACAAATAATATCTTGTTTAACGTTCAGAAATTTATTTCTAGCTCTAAATATTATAACCTTCGTTTTCTTAGGGTTAATTTTAAGTTTATTTGATAGTGACCATGATGTAATATTGCAAAAGAAACGATTACAACTTTCTATCAACCTATCTGTATCTGCGCCGGAAAACAAGACCGTGGCATCATCAGCATATATTATAAATTTTACCGACTTGTTGATATTAACAATATCATTTATAAAAACATTGAAAAGAAGGGGCCCTAATACACTTCCTTGCGGGACACCTCTACTGACAGGCAATGAAGATGAGTGATGGTTACCTAAACACACACATTGTGATCGTTCTGCTAAATATGATTTTATTAAAGCCAGGGGAGTGCCTCGAACACCATAGATTTCTAACTTAAGAAGTAGCGTGCTATGGTCAATGGAATCGAAAGCCTTGGTGAAATCAATGAACAAACCTAATGTAAATAGCCTGTTTTCGATGTTCTCTAAAATAATTTCTTTTAGCCTTAACAAAGCTAACTCCGTAGACCTTCCTTTACGGAAACCAAACTGAGCGTCGCTTATAATGTCACTTCTAGTGAAAAAGTTGGATAATCTGGAATGTAGCATTTTTTCGAAACCCTTAGCAAACACCGGAATAATCGATATTGGGCGATAATTTCCCAGCAAGTTTTTGTCGCCACCTTTAAACAGAACAGACACACGAGAGCGCTTCATTTCACGGGGAAATTCCCCGGACTCTACTGCTAAATTAAATATGTACACAAGTACAGGGGCTAAATGCTCTAAAACAAATTTTATGGGACCGATCTGAAGATTGTCAATATCTAATGCACTGCTATTTTTAAGACTCATAAATGTTCTGAATACTTCTGGTTCGTCTGCCGGGTTGAGAAATATGCTTTCAGCATTTCTAATAATTGAGCTAGTCATTTGCAGGGTATTCTTAACTGGCGGTATACCAGAAGTGAAATATTTATTGAAAGAATCGGCAAGTAGTGCACCAGTTAGTACACGATTATTTAACGTAATTTCACGTGGCATGAAGTCTGCCTTGTGGCGTCCTAAAACACTGTTTATTGCTTTCCAAGCTGCATCAGGGTACCTTGTACAGATACCAGAAAACAACTTTTCATAATACGCTATCTTCGCCTTTCGAAGAGCGCTGTTTAGTTTATTTCTGAAAGCTTTATACTGCTGTAGTAATTCTTCCTCTCGCGATTTCAAGAATGCATGGAAAAGCTTATTTTTTCGGTTTATCAAACGCCTAATAGCAAATGTGACCCAAGGTTTTCTTATTTTCTTTGACGGTTTAAACGTTTTAAAAGGAAAATGAGTGAGGTAGATATTTGTAAAAGATTCTATAAATTTTAAGTACGCTTCATGAACATCTCTAATCATATAAACGAAAGACCAGTCATGCATGCTAACGGCACGCTTGAAAGCCTGCAGTGACCCATCAGTGATATTTTGTACTTGTACAGTCTGATGTTGACGCCTCTTTTCTGTTTTTGAGGAACTGTATTGCATGAACACTGGACAGTGGTCACTTATGTCTGATGAAATAGTACCGGCGTTAGAAACAAGTGTGTCAGCATTCGTAATCATCATGTCTAACAGTGATGAACTGGTTACTGTGATACGAGTTGGCGTTGATATTAGATTTGTAAATCCAGATGAGTGAAGGCACGATATGAACTCGCACGTGCTTTGAGTGTCTTCCAAAAGGTTTATATTAAAATCACCACCGCACACAAACCGATATTTGTTTGAGTTGATATATTCTAAGAAAGACTCAAAAAAATTAAGAAAATTCACGATGTTACCATTTGGGGGACGGTAAATAGCAGCAACAATTTCTGAGTCAGTTTTAAGTGTTAAAAATTCAAAGTCATCCGTAATCACAGAAAAATCGGAAACAAGTTCATGGGTCCGATAAGCGTCAACAAAGATGCAAACGCCCCCTCCTCGGCGATTCGGACGATTAATAAAAAAGCGCGAGTAACCGTCCAGACGAAGCATATCACAGCCATCGTAGTACCATGTCTCAGTCATCATGATTATGTCAAACTTAAACGAGAACTGGTTGATAAAGCAAGTGATGTCATCTTTTTTCCCAACTGCGGAACGTGCATTCAGATGTAAAGTGGTTTTCTGCAATCGACAATGTAGCGAGATATTTTGTGGTAGAGCAAGGTTATGGTAGTTCATTTCGATCTTTTTTTTTGTAACTGTACAGGACGTGATACTTCTACTAGTTTATTTTTTCAAGATCAGCTTCGCGAGATATCTGTATGGCATCTGAATCATCAGACTTCCGCGCAAAAATTTTACCACTGAAACACCAAACAGACTTCCAGTGCTTTTCATGCCTACGCTTTACTGCCATGCCTAGAAGACGCTTCAGAGCAGGACAGAGATGCTCATTTATGTAGATCTGCGCAGAGTCTGACACTCCGATGTCATTGTTGCGGATGCGCATCTTCTTTCCTTTTTTTAGTACAAGGTCTCGTTTCGCCCGAGACTTAAACTGAACTATAATGTTACTGCGGTCCGGATTTCGGGTAGGCACCCGATGACATGTTTCTATGTCAGACCCCTGAACAGGCTCACCAATAGCCTCCCCGATTTTTGAGAGGACACTCAGAACATCCTCATTTTCTTCTTTTCGAACACCCTGAATTTCGATGTTTGAGTTTCTGGAATACTGCTCTAGGTGAACCAGCCGTCTCTCTAGGTCCCCTGTATGGGTCTCAAGAGTCTGGCATTTCGCCTGCAGTTCCTTGTTTCTCGTGGTTAATTCAGCATTTTTTGCTGCTGCAGCAGCCAGCTGGTTTTTCAAATCCTCTATAGTTTTATAAGCAAACTCAAGGCTCTGAGCAACGTTGCGTTGTTCAGTTCGAAATTCACGCATTTCATTTCTGAGTTCCCTCTCGAACGATTCCCGCGACATCCTCATTTCCTGTTTAAACTCATCTCTTAGTTTCAAGAGATCGTTCTTGACATCTTCCTTAATCTTTGCAATTTCTTTCGACATGACAAAAAGAAACTACGGGTAACAAAAATAGCACACAACACACGGCAAATATAACAGAAATGACGCAGCTTGGCAGCAGTGACAATGTATCTTTGAAAATGTAAACGGAACAGTAAAAGTCTTTGCACCAACCTGCGGCAAGAATGCAGAAAAATGCCTTAGACGCTGTGAACGTAGTTCGCCACTGCTGCCAAATGAAAGCCTCGATGCTTGAGACGGTGCTTTTATGGCAGTCGCACTCGCGCAGAAACACTGACGCGGCCGCTGTCAACGCCCCCTTGTGCTGCACGGAGTCGGTGAAATTCGGCCGACACGTGTCCAACTGTCCAGGAAGATCGGGTGCGCTGTGCAGGCTGCGCAGAAGTGATCTGCGGCAAGAATGCAGAAAAATGCCTGCGGCAAGAATGCAGAAAAATGCCCTTAGACGCTGTGAACGTAGTTCGCCACTGCTGCCAAATGATGATCTCGTGAGACGTGCTCCCGAACGAGGAACATGTCTGTGGCACAACAGTATGTATGTATGTATGTATGTATGTATGTATGTATGTATGTATGTATGTTTTATGTATGTATGTATGTTGTATGTGTGTATGTGTGTAATGTATGTGTTGTGTGTTGTATGTAGGTATGTATGTTGATGTATGTATGTATGTGTATGTATGTATATGTGTGTATGTTGAGTGTATGTATGTATGTATGTGTGTCTGTCTGTATGTATGTATGTCTGTTGTATGTTGTATGTATGTGTATGTGTGTGTGTGTGTATGTTGTATGTATGTTGTATGTTGTATGTTGTTGTCTGTATGTATGTATGTTGTCTTATGTCTGTATGTCTGTATGTATGTTTGTGCATGTCTGTATGTATGTGTCTGTTTTGTCTGTGTATGTATGTTGTGTGTATGTATGTATGTAGTGTTGTAGTTCTGTTGTGTGTGTGTATTAGTTATGTATGTATGTATGTATGTATGTATGATGTATGTATGTATGTAGTATTGTATTTATGTTATGTAGTGTATGTAATTATATGTGTGTATGTATGAGTGCATATAGTATTTATGTATGTGGTATGGATGTATGTATGTATGTATGTATGTATGTATGTTATTGTATGTAATATGTTGTGTATGTTGAGTGCATATATGTATGTATAGTATGTGTGTATGGATGTATGTATGTATGTATGTCTGATGCTGTATGTATGTATGTATGTATGTGTGGAGTATGTATGTATGTATGTAGTATGTAGTATGTATGTATGTATAGTATGTATGTATGTGGTGTTGTATGTATGTCGGTATGTAGTAGTATGTCTGTATGATGTCTGTATGATGTATGTATATGGTGTGTATGTTGATGCATCTAGGTATGTCTGTATGTGTGTATGGATGTATGTATTATGTATGTTATGTATGTAATGTATTATGTATGTATGTATGATGATGCATGTATGTATGTATGTATGTATGTATGTATGTATGTATGTATGTATGTAGTATGTATGTATGTATGTATGTATGTATGTATGCATGTATGTAGTGTATGTATGTATGTATGTATGTATGTATGTACGCATGTATGTATTGTTGTATGTGTGTTGTATGTATGATGTATGTATGTATGTATGCATGCATGCATGCATGTATGTATGTATGTATGTATTGTTACGAATTTGCTCTGTCGCGATGGTAGCGGTGGCGAAGAGCGGCGAGCCGTCGAGCGGACTTCGCTGAAGCCTTAGCCCGAAGGCGAAACAGGGAGGCAATCCGTTTTGAAAACAGCAACAAAAGTAGCGTTTTACTGTAGCAGGTTGTCGTTTGTACAGAGCCGGCCAGCACGACAACGTCGGCTGGGGCAAAATCCCCCTAACATGGGGCCGGCACGGCCTTAAATAGCGGTTTTGGTTACTCTTCTGCGAGACCAGTTCCCCGGAACGGCACAGTGGCTCGGCTGAGGAGACCAGCCATACCCGGAACTGCAAAGTGGTTCGGCGGAGGAAGCGACGTTATCCCCGGAACTGCACGGTTCTTCTGCACGGAAAGTGGCGCTGGGAGGGGAGGGGGAGACAGTTCGTCGGAACAGGGCTCGATCTCGTGAGACGTGCTCCCGAACGAGGAACATGTCTGTGGCACAAAAGTATGTATGTATGTATGTATGTATGTATGTATGTATGTATGTATGTATGTATGTATGTATGTATGTATGTATGTGTGTGTATGTATGTATGTATGTATGTGTGTGTATGTATGTATGTATGTATGTATGTATGTATGTATGTATGTATGTATGTATGTATGTATGTATGTATGTATGTATGTATGTGTGTGTGTGTACGTACGTACGTACGTACGTACGCACGCACGCACGCACGCACGCACGCATGTATGTATGTATGTATGTATGTATGTATGTATGTATGTATGTATGTATGTATGTATGTTATGTATGTATGTATGTATGTATGTACGCATGCATGCATGTATGTATGTATGTATGTATGTATGTACGCATGCATGCATGCATGTATGTATGTATGTATGTATGTATGTATGTATGTATGTACGCATGCATGCATGCATGTATGTATGTATGTACGCATGCATGCATGTATGTATGTATGTATGTATGTATGTATGTATGTATGTATGTATGTATGTATGTATGTATGTATGTATGTATGTATGTATGTTCGTTTTGTATCCCAACCATCTATCTCCCCCATCTGTCTAAAAAGAGGTCATAGAGGTAAGTTGACGATAAATCTAGGGGTCATCGTTCCCCAATAAAATTACGTCCTGGAATACAGAGCTGCCCTTTGACACCTCTTTCGATCGGCGCCGCAACATGCAACTTGACGTTTCCTCACCGCAAAACGTCAGTGGTCCTGTTATAGACAGCAGAGGTCCGGCATCTCGAGCCACTCCACATACTGAGACAAACCGAATATAACGGGAATTGAAAAAAAGAAAACGAAGGATAGATAAAAATAAAACAGCGAGTGATGAACACAACTTCGAAGACCTATAACGCGCGAACGTAGAGGCTGTCGATCGTTCGAGTGTTTCTCTTCTACAAGTTCATTCTCGCCGGGCTCAGATAATAGCATGCAGTGCGCGACGTTCTGTAACCCAGATTTTGGAGTAATCGTAAAGGTAACACGACCAGGATCCAATGGATGTTATCGATAGTTCAATCGCTGTTATCTGTGATACGTCAACAAAAGCTTATCTTTCACTTCCGTAAAAGCGTGGGAATGAAGTTTTCTCGACCTACTATACTGGGGTATATATGGTTATCGCGAAGCCGACGCTAAACTTCCTCGTGAGGCGGCTCTTAATTCTTTTTTTTTTTCGCAAAAGCACTGCCTTCGCAGGGTTGTTATCTGAAACGGTGTACTTGAACTATATCGAACACGACGACTGTCTGTCTGGAAGGCCGATAAGGGCGGAAAAGAAGACAGTGGGAACGTCGGAAGTAAACGTGTCTCAAAGAGGCGCACCTGTAGCACTAGAGAGATAAGTAACTACAGATATGAAAAAAAGAAGGGAGACAAGCTTCTCTTTTAATAGTACGTTTGGTTAACGAAAACACAAATTAATGCTGGAGTTTTACGTACCGAAACAACGATATGATTATCACAAACTCCACCGGCCCCGAAAATTTCGACCATCTGATGTTCTTTAACTTGTACCTGGATCTAAGTACAACCGCAGCCACATCTGTGTAGAGCACGCAAGCAGCCGGTTTTCGCTCTGTGAGGCGAAACCTTGAGGCAGTAACAGGCTCTGATGTGGTCAGCCTCACAACTAGGACACGAATGCTCCCGATACACCACTTCATAGCCCGAAACTGTCTCAAGGTTTCGCGCCGTGGAGCAAGAACTGACTGCTCGCGTGCTCTACGCAGACGTGGCCGCTGCTGTACACTATAGCCTCTCGAATGTCGCCCCCATCGAAACACGACAGCCGTACGGCCGGGATACGATCCCGCGACCTACGAGTCAGCAGCCGAGAACCCTAAGCATAGGCCAGCGTGGCGCAAAATATCTGGTTGGGGGATCGCTTCGTTTTATTTGCTGCTAGGAAGTCACAGCTGCTAGGAAGTCACAACAAGGGTAGCGTGCGCCGTAGTTGTCCGCCGCCGCCGCCGGTGTCCGTAACCACTATCACACGAAATCACAAAAAAAAAACTTAGTCAACAAAACATCCAGGACACGTCTGGATTCAAACCCGGGTCCCCTGCGTGCCAGCCCCAGTATTACACCGCAGAGCCACGCCGGTGCTTGACAAACAAACAAAACAAAATAAATCAATAAAGATTACAACGCGCCACCACATAGGCGCATACGCAATTGAGTTTTACGTCTACTTCCTCGTGGTCCCAGTACTTGACGCCACAATCTGTTATCGCGTCCGCGTCAACGGTATACGGTGGTCTAATTAACTGTGTTCGGCTGCTGACCGAAAGGACATGAATTCGATAGCAGCGGCGGCGACAGCGATAGCAATTCTACGGAGACGAAGCGATAGATGCCCGTGTTCTGTGCGATGTCGGAGCGCTTTAGAAAATGCCTAATGGTCGAAATTTCCTGAATCCTGTATTACGGCACGCCTCATGGTCATCTCGTGGTTTTGGCACGTGTTACACCAGATATTGTTATTAATCATTTTTTCTTTCTTTCGTAATTTTCTTTTCATATATTTATTTATTTATTCGTCTGTCTGTCTGTCTATCTGTTTGTTTGTTTGTTTGTTTGTTTGTTTGTTTGTTTGTTTGTTTGTTTGTTTGTTTGTTTGTTTGTTTGTTTGTTTGTTTGTTTGCTTGCTTGCGTTTCCCACCTCTTGAGCGGGTATAGATTCCATGGACGAGGGACACAAGAAAACCGAAACAGCGCTCGCAACGGGCGAGGGATGTCCCGGGCTCGGAATACAGAAACCTGTCACTGAAAGCGAAGACCCGCTTTGAGGTTGTCGAGAAAAATAAATACGGTAGAAGGGCAAAAAAAAAAAACACGAGCAACCGAAAAGTTCCGGGGTCGTTGAACCGGGGGAAGTTTGCCAAGTGTCGCTCGCCGAAACGCTCAGAGCTAAAGGGATGGCCGCATTGTAAACGCAAAGAGAGAAGAAAAGAAAAAGAAAGAAAGAAAGAAGAAAGAAAGAAAGAAAGAAAGAAAGAAAGAAAGAAAGAAAGAAAGAAAGAAAGAAAGAAAGAAAGAAAGAAAAACTGGATGCGCAAAATGTTTTAAACTACTCCTAGGGATGTGCCAGACGGAAAGTTTACAGTTTTGTCACCTACATTACAACGATGACAACGTGTGTGCGTCGAGAAAGCTGGAGAGAATTGTCAACAAGTTACTGTAAATGCTACACAGAATTACTGTATATGACTCTTTTAGGAGTCATATATACCTGCTACTGTATTCATCTATATACTGCAAATAAAGTATATACAGCATACATCCATATACTGCTACCTTCAGGCAACATACCGGTCCCCCTACATTGGTTAACGTCCCTGTCTTTCCTTTCCTTTTTGTTCTTTTCCTTCCTTAGGCAACATATGCAGTATATGACTCCAAAATGAGTCATATTCAGGTAGCATACACAGTATACTGTGTGTACAGTATATAGCTGTATACAGTAGCATATATTGTATATGACTCCTAAATAAGCCATACGCATTAACTGTTCTCAATCGTGTGCATCGCAGAAAGCAATGAACTCGGGCGCACAGCATCGCGTGGGTCGGAAAGATTCACAAGAGATAAGGAGGTGGGGGAGGGGGCGGTTAAGGAAAGCCAGAGAAGTTAGCGTGAAGAAGAATGGCTATTTGGGCTAGTTGGTTTGAATTCATGGTAATAAGGGCTGCAGCATGAGCACGAATGTGCTAGAAGAAACAGACGAAAGGCGAGGCACGGAAAGCAAAGAGGACAACACGAGCGCTGTGTTGTCCTCGTGAGAGGTGGGTGTCGATCAAGATCGGCAGCGCTCGTGTTGTCCTCTTTGCTTTCCGTGCCTCGCCTTTCGTCTGTTTCTGTGCTCGCGCTGCAGCCCTTATTACCATGAAGTTAGCGTGACTTTGTTCAGCTTGCTACGTACGCTACAAGTGGGGAAGGGAACGCGGGGGCGAGGGCAATTCTCAATGTGCAACCCCGTTATAGAGAGGAGGCGGAGGAAGGGTGGGGGAGTCAGAGTTGGAGGCACGTAGTTGGAAGCATGGAATGCGATAGCAAGGTAGCGTTGGTGAGAAGGCTCACGAATGAGGGGCTCCGCTAACGTATAAGTGCAGATCGGGGCGCCCGATCTTGGAGTGACAACCATTTTTGTTCTTGTTGCTTTTGTAAACGAATAGGAGGCGTGCTGGGCCGCGCTAAGTGGATGCCCAGCAGCACCTGCAGAGGGCTTTCCGATTTCTTAAGGCTAAAGAGTTAACAAGGCTTAATTATGAATAAGCTATAGGTATAAGTCGGCGATAGTTTATGTCCATCACTACTTCCTGTCTTCGTTTAGGACAAGTTTTATTTGCTCAAGGGTTACTGCATGTGGATCCCAAAGAAGCCACATCTATAGCAACGCTATTCGAATTCAAAAGTGAGATGTGCTGTGAGATTCGTGGTCTGCGCGGTACACGGCTCTACTGATGGCAGGTAATTCTGGGCATGCCCCTCGATACGAGGCGACAACCGGTTCCAAACATTTCTTGGTTCAGACTCTGTTCGCCTTCGAGTTATGGTGCACGAAGCTTCATTCCGGGGTTACGTATACTTGTGAATTCACGTCCCGATGTTGTGGATGGTGCGCGACGTTCGCGGTTTTGCCTTGAATCGACCTTTTGCGACAAGTTTGGAAGTGGGCCTTCCCGCGTACTTCCGTTTCCCAACCAAGGCAAAAATAAACAATGATAAACAAACAATTGATTATAGTTGCCAAAAGAAGTTCCACAACTGGGCTATAATCTCCAGTTAACTGAAAAACCGGAAGCGATCGATTCTTGCAAGGCGCCGAAAGTGGGAACACGAATTAATTCAAGAGACTGCCTGGTGAAATTATATGAAAGTGCAGTCCTGAGCGGGTGCTGGTAAACGAGCGTTTTCAATGATGCAATTGCAACGGAAATGGCATCAGTGATTGATTAAATCCTTGGTGGATGACAGCAAGGGGCACCCTCGCGTTCAAAACGAAACAAGCCAATGATATCGAATCAACACTATATAACAAAACACTGGAGCATGGTAAAACATGCATAAAAACAAGAGCGAAAATTAATAAAGTGGGGACACAGTGTCATGCACCAACGAACCCTACAAAGAATTCCACGCTAAAGAGAGGTAGAAGTGAAAGACGTGAATGGGTCAGAACGAAGCATGAGTACAGAAAAAAGAAACAAGCATTCAAGGCACAGCGCGCCAAAAGCACCGAAAGTATATTTACCCACGGCTATAACGACCGGCTTCCACCGATGTGGCACATAAAACGCTACGCACTAAGAACGCGTGCGTACGTGTGTACGGCGCGAACGTTACACGAACTTGGCGAACTGACAGCTCTAACGGCACTGTTCCTCGTTGGCGTCACTTGTTTGTTTCGCTCTAAAGGTGCCCATACACGTGTAGTGGCAATGCACTTCGCCGAAAGGGTCAGCCGACGGCACGCTTGTGTTGAAGGCGGAAAGCGCCACTTTGCTGGCTTGGCGGCTATACAGTATGCCGGACAAATAAACACGCCCTCAACCGATAACTACGCGATGAAGACAGCTGCCGAAGAAGACGGAAAAGGGGTCCTTGCACCTCGCCTGCGCCGTCGTCGGGGCAAGAGGCGCAAGCCCCGAATCATCGTCGGCGAACAACAGAACTTGCGGGGTTTATTTCTGATTTTTAATATGTTCTTCTTCAAGGTGAAAACGATCAGTGTCTACGTTGGCGCAGTCGCCTGCGAGACTCTTGCGCAAGACTTTGCGAGACCGTAAGGGCCCGCAAAGGTATCGCACGCCTCAGTTCAAACAGTCAAGTGCCCTTCTCCGAGGGAACGCTAATGTCATGTTAACATTTGAAAGTCGACGCCTAACAAGGTATTCAATTAGGATAAATTGGTTGGTGTCCCTTTTCAAATGTTACTTCCTTTCCAACCAGGCAGGTCGGTGAAACGTTCAGCTTTAAAGCCATATTACGACCTATAACCGTTTTACATCATCGCGGCCACACCGAACGCCAAAAGTTGTGATAGATGAAAGGTGGAGTGATCCAACACCCTCCAGACTAGCCGAGGCTTCTTCACTCCTCTGTGACGTCATCACTTTACGACGGGCGCGAAAGACGCGTGCTCAACAATGACCAATGACATGCATATTCGTCCCTGTTTTCGCCTGTTTCCCGAAAGAGCCGAAAGAGCAACTCTGCCGTATAGTGTCGTAACGTCGGCGATAGGAGAGAAAAATATGAAGCGGCCTTAGCTAGTCCATGGACTATTCTCCGTAACACACCTGGGTGCCGCCATTTTGGACTGTTAGATCGCTCTTTGCTTGTTTTCGTATATCGCGAAGTGAATTAATAAGGTCACGAAACATCGTGTGCACCAACCATACCATGTTCATGCGTATATGCGTCTACCGTGACATTGTTTGTTTAATTTTAAAGATGCAAAGCATGAAGGCAATATGGCGGCATTCAAACCGATTCGCAATATTGACTGCTGGTTGATCTCGGATATAGAGAGAGACTTATTATCAGAGAAAAGTAGAGAGGTTCTACTCGGCGTTAGGTAAGAGAGGGAGGTGGTAACGCAGTACCACCTGAGGTAAAAAAAAAAGCCACACTAGAGGGTTGAGTACACTCGAATCATCCGAGAATGTCGAAGCAATTCACTGCGTCCCCATCACACTGCGCTCCATTATGTCTTGCATTATGTCTATCACACGATAGTGCAACTAATTCAATTAGCAAGTGCGAAGCTGCCTTTCCCCTTCCTATGATATAGAGTGCATCATGGTGCCGATTTCATTGAAAAAGGAATAGATCAGGCCGAACAAAGAGAAGTTGAGCAAGAGGAAAGGGTATATCGAAGAGTGAATGAGGCCTAGTCCAATAAAAGGCGCCACAGGGTCATTGTGACAATGACAATGTCTAACATACCAAAACCCAGCACAATGCGAAGTCCCTAGCCGAATATATTCGGTGATACCGCCGACGTCTTCTAAACATAGATAGCCCTTGACGTCCATGCTAAACCGAACGGCTGTAGTCGTGAACGAGGTTTCAGCTTCGTTGAAGACCACGGCCGGTCCGGAGCAAAGACCTGCCGCGCATTGACTGGCGTAGACCGAGAATCGGGGGGCTTTCAACTCTGCCCACCCCGTGAAATATTTACAAATGTACGCACGTCTAAAACGACATAACCCTTGTTAAGCCCGTAGTACAAACACACGCTTTTACGCGTCGTGATGTCGGACCTTTCCTGAAACATAATCCTAGCTACGCCTGCGACTCGACTAATTCCACAGGTATCTCATTACCACTAGACTTCCTCCCTTGCGATTCTCGCTTTTTTTTCCCTTACTCTTGAAGGCTTTCACAGTTCTAACTATCATTCCGTCTTGTGTTTCTGTCTCTCCGAGCACGATCGCCGGCTGAAGAAGTATTCCGAGCACGCGATAACGTTCGATCGGCACAACGCCGTCAAACGATGCGCCGCACGGTGTTCGAAAGAAACAAAGTGAAAATGCGGCCGTTAGCGAGTCGGACAGTTGGTGCCAGCGGTGAGGAAAGATCTCGATTTGCTTCCGTGCCACGTCGAACAGCGCGCGCTCTCTCTCTCTACCCCTTTCTGTTTTCTACAACGACTCCCTCTCGCTCCCATCCTCTCTCTCTCTTCCACCTACATCATCGCTTCCACCAACTCCTTTCCTCCCCTATTTCCCTCACAGCTCCCTTTATGTGCTTCGTGCAGCTATTTCTCGATCTCAACTTCTCCAACTCTTTTTCCCAATCGGTATTCCCCGTTCTCACGTCCGCCTTTTCTTTCTTTCACACTCCAAGTTCCTTTCGTGCCACGCCGCAAGACGTCATTGTTTGCCCACGACGGCAACCGCCAACCACGCCGACTCCCCTTCCATTCCGAAGGAAATTTCGCAATGTTCTCGTCACTTATTCATCACACGCCAACAGCGCAGGGCCTAGCTTCGTGGTCATACATGAACGTACGTCTCGCAGTGGCCCTCTGCACGACAAATGGACCGTAAGTGACGTTACTCTGGCTGCTGGCGGGTTAATAAATAATTGAAGACAGTATGCGAGGCTGAGAAAATAACTCACGGGGAACGCAATAGCGAAGATTCTGCCTTCGCTACCGATCAGATATCATTACGAACCTCGCTCTTCTGTTGTCATCAGTGCTCTTCGTGTATTGTCCGTATTCCAGTTTTGTTAAGGCGAAAGCCTTAGTTACCTCATCAAACGCAAAAAGTGACCGTCGGCGATAGCGAGAGAAAAAATTATGAAGTGATAACGTTGCATATAACGTCATCACGTCGCAGGTAGCTAAAATATGTAGCATCATGACGTTGCTCTGACGTCACGTCACATCACGTGACGTATCATAATCTCGCCTTATCACATAGACACTTCACGCGATTACGCCACATCGAAAGCTAGCAGTTGTTCTATGTACGAATACAATCGATGAGCTAAGCTCCTTAGAAATGGGACGCAAACACTGTCGGCTTTCATGAAGGCGGTATGGTGGAGACTCGTGAGCGGCTGGGAAGAGCGTTTGCTGCGCTCGGTGGCGAGAACGACTGAGCAGGCGAGTGTGCGGCGCGCGCAGCGCGAGCCAGCCCAGCGAATGCGTTCGCCGGATTGAGGGAAGAGGGCAGAAACGTAAAAACTCCCAAGCATTTCCCCGAGGGTGAACATGGTTAAGTGCGAATGCATGGGGTGATGCTAAGAGGGGGAGTAAAGTTAAATTCCGTTGGCGACGCTGATATCGGTGTCAGTAACGCACCTTATATCCAGATGTTAGCGTTGCCTCCAGGACATCCATCGCACGACCCGCTCTCGACGGGAGACTGAGAGAGAAGGCGGGCGCGCGAGAGAGAGGGGTGCGCGCGCAGCTGCAGCGAGCGAGGAGAGCGGAGGAGCGAGCGAAGGGGGAGGGGGACTATCAGCGTCGCGTCCGTGGCTTATTCGGTAGAGCGTCGCGCTGCGGCCCGCCAAGTCCTCTTTCTTTTAAAGATAGAGAGAAGACTGCGGACGCCGCCGACGGCGGTGGATGGTTTGGGGTCGCTTATAAAGTGTATTCACACTAAAAAGGGAGAGGGGAACAGGTAGAGAGGGGTGCGAGCGGTGATGCGAAGGGTGCGTCGACGGCGACGGCGGGTAGCGGTACTAAGGAGCTTCGCTCCTAATAAGTTGTCATCCCATGGCAGCTCATCACAAGGCATCATGCAAGGCATCGCCACTTGTTCGAAACGTTGGCCACTCTCGGAGGCACTGTAAATAACACGTATATGGCGGAAAAAAAGAAGCGTACAACGCACCACATCCCGGAAGCAACGGAAAATCACGTTTGGTGCAGGAAATCTACGGGAGAAAGATTACTTGCATAAGAGGTCGAGCAACTTTTCGTTCTTGTGTTGTCGTCGTCGTTGTTGCGTTTGTTGTTGCTGCTGCTGTTTTTTTGTTCTCGTTTCTGTCGTGTTTCGTGTCGTTGGTTTCATGTTGTCTCCGACAACACGTGGCACAAAATTATGAACTTCCGAGAGCACGCTTCTTCTTCTTATTATTATTATTGCTTGTGTGTGTGTGTGTGTGTGTGTGTGTGTGTGTGTGTGTGTGTGTGCGTGTGTGTGTGTGTGTGTATGTGTGTGCGTGTGTGTGTGTGTGTGTGTGTATGTATGTGTGTGTGTGTGCTTTTGTACTCTCGACCCCAGGCCTCATTTACAAGCCTGACGCTGGTGACGGTGATCACGGGCAACGGTTCGTTCGATCGGAAAACAGTCATTCACGTCCCAAGCAGGCTTTACCGTGTTTCGATACACGCAGACTGTTATAGCGCATGCACAACACGAGGAACGCTCATGCGAAAAGCACAACTTGCGGATACGTGTTTAAGCTTTCTTTACAATAACGTTGTTCTCATCCATCCATTAAGCTTCCCTACCTTTACTCGTTTTATGCACAAAACTGTTTAAGAAAAAGAGAGAAACAGGCCAGTACGGAGAGACTGGGATAATGACACCATGGCGCTGTGCGTCTTTTCTTAATCGGATGGGGGTTAGTGGCACGTAACAGATCAGAAGATAATTGGGGTGTTCTTTGCACGTGTCTAAAGCACGACCTCGTCATCATGTATACACTGTAGCGAGGGAGGAGGCTTTGTGACACAAATTAACTAAAATATAAATACATTATAAAGCCAGACTTACACGTCTGAGATGGACGCTTAAACTGAATGCGTTCGATAAGCTTCCGATTAGATTAGAGTAGAGTAGGACCTTGAACAGTAGTAGCACACAACCAGGCTGGAGGCTCGGTGAATAACCGCGTAGTTTTAAACAGAAATTCTTATTATTAGATTTGATATCATCTCTTCGAAGATAATTGTCAGCCATTTTGTTTGTTTTTTTCTTTTCTGTCCACGTATTGATCCTTGCCCCCAACCTACCGAGTTTCCTGCCCTGAACGTGGTTTAACACCGCCTCCTAGATCGACACACCTTGGACCATGCGATGAATACTTGCGATGCCACCATCACGCATCGGCATCTCATGCAACGTCGATTTGACTGGCACCTGCATGTCTCAAGCTTGATCCGAGTTAGTTGAGACCGTACAGCAGCGACGGTCCTAAATCGCGATTGAAAAAAATCCATCCGGCTCTGCCCTAATCACTATCAAAAGCTGCCAAGGGCACCCCTTAGATTGTATTCGAAAATTGCCAGAAAGTCTAAACATACGTTAGTGAATCAAAGCTCGAGCTTTTTTGATGAGCGACAGAGGTCTCGTAAAAAAAGAAGAAAAAAAATAATAATATGTGGGGTTTAACACCCCAAAACTACCATATGATTATGAGAGACGCCGTATATATAGTGGAGGGCTCTGGAAATTTCGACCACCTGGGTTTCTTTATCGTCCAACCAAATCAAGGCACTCTGGCGTACAGAATTTTTGTCTCCATCCAAAATACAGCCGTTGCGGCAGGGATTCAATCCCGCGACCTGCAGGTCAGCAGCCGAGTGTTTTTGCCATTAAAAAAAAAAGAAACTTGCTTCGAAGTGCGCAACTTCATTGTGACGTTGACATATGCTGAAGTTTAGGCGTGAAATCAAACCAAAATAATGACGATAACAAATTTAGAAAAGGGGGCAGTAGAAAAAGTGGTGAACGATTTAGAGCACTTGATACTCTGGGAGAGCTGTGCGCTTAGACAAAAAAGTGTGTGACGATTTAGAGTACTAGTTACTCTACTATGGGAGAGCTTAAAGCCGTCCCGCGGCTACACTAAGGAGAACCGATTACGTGACCACTGTCACATTTTCGCACAGAGCCGATGTGTTTAGAAAAAATGTTTAACGATTTCGAGTACTTCGTACTCAACTATAGAAGAGCACTAAGCCGTCCCGCTAAAAGCCGTTGTGCGACGCAAAATGTTTAGTGAGAAGGCAACTTTTAAAGAGCCGATTATAACTGCTTGACAGTAACAAAACACGCACATCTAACGGCCGCAGCTGTGTGCATTGGATCATGAATCATGGCCTCCTGTTTCGTTCTGGATGTTGACCTTTTATTTTGCTCTTGGTAACGTTTCGTTCTTTGATATGCTTTGATTCATCAGTGATTAAATGTTGGTGTTCGCCCGGTGGTCTCGCCTTTTATTTTGTTTGCGCTGGTTAACAGCATTTCAATAACCTTTCTGTTCTTTTTAGAGGTCTCTGTTTCTACATTTGCTGTAGCCGGCCGGTGGCGCTTTACGGACGGAGAGACTGAAGTCTTTAGGAGTGACTGGGGTTACTGTATATGCTACCTTCAGTTGTCATATACAGTAACTCCAGGAGGGACATCGTGCAGTTTTAAGGTGCTTCTTTTCCACAACGGCCCCATTTTCTGCAGTAAAACGCCTAGGAATGACTTACATCCGTTGAATACTTAAGCTCGCGAAGAGAAACACCCGCGGAATCGTTAATTCAACGCCGAGCAATGAACGCCAACCACCACAAAAAAAGGAAGCGGCATAAAAAAAAAAAAGGAGATCCACATTGCCGCCACCACATGTGCAGGCACGCCGGCCGCAGTCCTTTTCTAGCGGCACGCGGAAACGGCCTTCGAGACGCCGCACGTACTCAAGGACGGCCGCTGGTTGCTGGAGGCCACGTTAGGTGGCGCGACGAGACGCAGTATAAATCGGCGCAACGATGCGGAATCGGTTTCGAAGAAGCGGCTACGAATGTGGCGGAAGTCGCCTCGAAGTTCCATAAGTCGGCGAACTTACGCATTAGTATACTCACTCCAACTCACTCAGGCTCTGGTGGAGCCGTGAGCCTGAGTCCGAGTGGGTCCGGGGGAGTATTACTTGGTGAGCTTGAGTCCGAGTGAGTCCACTTGATGAATATATTCGTTAAAGTCCGAGTGAGTGAGAGTGAGCGATTGAGTGAATTAGTTAGTTAGTTAGTTAGTTAGTTAGTTAGTTAGTTAGTTAGTTAGTTAGTTAGTTAGTTAGTTAGTTAGTTAGTTAGTTAGTTAGTTAGTTAGTTAGTTAGCAAGTTGATTGGTTGATATGTGGGCTTTAACGTCCCAAAACCACAGTGTGATTATGAAAGGCACCGTAGTGGAGGGCTCCGGAAATTTCGAGCACCTGTGGTTCTTTAACGGGCACCGAAATCTGAGCCCACGCCTACAGCATTTCCGCCTCCATCGAAAATTAAGCCGCCACAGCCGTGATTCGAACCCGCAACCGGCGGGTCAGCAGCCGAGTGACTAAGTCACTAGACCACTGCAGTGAGTGAGTTAGTGAGTGAGTGAGTTAAACTTTTTCTGTCGACCTATGGTTGGAACCTAACAAAAATATTGGCGCAGCTTCCAATGGGGGCGCAACGATAGTGCTAAAACCAACAGCGGAGCTGGTATACCTTCTTTGTTTTTCTAATTTTTCTCTCTGTGTTTCCCTCTGCTTTCTTATGTCTCCTTTGCATCTGTTTCCTCGTATTCCCTTCTTTCTCATACATCTAGTCTTCTTTCTTCCTCCCTTCTTCTATCCTTTTTCCCCTTCATTCCTCGTGTGCGTTCCAATATTCACCGTAAACGGCTAAATAGACAGCTAAATGTACAGCCAGTATCTCAACTCCCATTCTAATTTTCACGTAGCCCGTAAAACAGACAGCTTCGCGAAGACAGTATTGGAGATAAATACGATGCAGGCTACTTTGCTGTCCAAACAAGATGGCGGCTCGGCTAACTGCTCGGACGGCTCGAATCTCGCCGGAATGGTCACCTGCACACTAGCAGACGCTCCTCCAGACACTCAATGTGAGTAACGTTTAATTTTTCGTAAATGTTAACATGTAATAGGCTAAAAAAATAACGGTTACGTTTGTTTATCTCAGCTTTTTCTTCGCGACGCGAGGTGGCGTCTCATCGTGCGGAAGCCGTCCGGACGTGTTCCATTTCTCAGACAACGTGTTTGCAATGCTGTCTTCTAAGCTGTCAGCCTACACTGTCTACGATGCGGTCAAAGAATTGGAACACGGCCATTTTATTTCTTTCTCTCTATACCCCCTCCTTTCTATTCTCTTTTTTTCTGTCACTCTATGTAAACCTCTTCCCGTCTATCTCTTACACGCTATTTTTTTCTTTCTCTCTCACACGCTCTCTCTATGTCTATACTTCTCCCTTTCTACCTCTTTCCCTCAATTTCTTTCTGTTTCTTTCTCTATTTAAATCTTTTTTCCCATCTTTTTACTGTGCCTGCTTCTTTCTGTCTATTTCTCTCTTCGTCTATTTCTTACTCAGCGTTTACATATTTCTTCTCATTCTTTCCCTTTCTCTTTTTTTATTGAAGTAAAAATAAATTCACCTGTTCTTGCTGCCCCCTTATTACACTTTCTCTCCTTCTGTGTGCTCGTTCGCTGGCCCATCCAAGTTAATGCACCCACTCCAGAAAAATCGGCACTGCCTGAGAGCGTTTCTTATAAAGAGACCATGGTGTTTAGGGCCTTTCCCGCAAGACACACGACAAACCAATAAAATCGAACGACTCTGCAATTAGCGTCGGGCGCTCCAACAACGACAGCGCAATTCTTTGTTTATAAAGGGCAGGCGATTATGCTTTCTGAAGCCGAGTATTAAGGTTCCAGTCTGACCTTTCCCGAACTTCTAATCTCCAACTGACGTATCGAGTTTCAAGCTACAGCCCGATCAGGTGATAGGCGAGTGAATACGACCGTATACGGGGTTGGCGTTTCGACCGAGTCGTTCTTGAGTCACCTGATGCCATTGAAGAAAGAGTGGAAGCCATATGGCCTCTCAGGCATATGCTAAGACGACTGGAAAGAGAAATTCTTCTTCTCAGTCAACTGTATTGATCCCACTGAAATCCCCGCGGTATCAGGTGACGTCTTCGTGAGAGAAGTGATGATGATTGAATATGTACAAGCTTCATGCACGGGTATATTATGTTTCTTGTTTAAAATTAACACCAGTTCAAAGTTTAAGCACCACTCCTGCTGTATCTGTTTAGTCATCATTGTTTGCGCTTTTCAAGTTTTCTCTAATGATTAACCAACTAGCCTAAACCAAGGTATTGTCTTCGTGAGGTTCGTCATGACGTCATAACGCCGTCACGATGACATCGTCACGTCATATCGTCGCTTTGCCAAAGAAATCACGTAAGAAGCAGAAAGCTTCCAGTTCCTCGGATCCCGGAGGCCGTACGAAGTCACGTTGGGTATACGCAAAGCCTTCGGGTGGATCTATACAGTGGACTGAAAAGGAAGAAGAAAAGGGCGTTCGCCTTCAAGCCACCTTTGGAAAATGTATGAGGGACCGTATGACCTAATCATGTGACGTCACGATGACGTTATGACCTCGTCAGAATTTTCGACAACCAGTGACGTCACGTTGACGTCGTTACGTGATTGTTCTCGCAAGTTGTGTTGACGCCGCCGATGACAACGATCATTTCTCGCACTTGATGAGAAATCGAAGGCTTTCGCCTTGAAAACAGAAACAAAAATACATTTTCAACTTACTTTTTTAGAGACTCTTTCACGGGTAGGTATGAGTGCGGCCATATTGGACCTTTGTGTTTTGTCTAACAACTAAACGAAATGTGTTGTGGTAGACGCAAACGCAAGAAAACGGTTGGGTCGGTGTGTGTGTGTTCTTTCATGGCCTTTTTCGTTCTTGTCGCGATATTGGAAAACAAGAAAACGACGGCTCTATAGCCTACGATGGCGGCACCTTAATGCCACAGAAAATAGTCTACACGAGACAATGCAGCAACAGTTGCTTAATACCTGGGACTGCAAAAGCAACAACACCTGTTTAGTACGAACACTTTTCGCCGAGTCGACAAAATGACGTCCTTTCTGCTTTGGCGACCACCCTATCGGAAAAAAAACGAATGGTGGGCATGGTGGAAACCACCACCCACCATTATAGTGGATTAGTGTAGTGGGTGAATGGTGGGAAACGCCCACCATGGCGCATGGTGGGTGCTGAAGTGCCGGCAAAACTTGAGCGCGAAATGACGTCATAATCACCGTGACGAGCTGCCATAAAAAATAAAAACGAATTCTATAAAAACAGTATAAAAAACACCCGTCCCGTAAAAAAAAAAAAAAACAAGGCGTCACGGAGGATCGAACGTGCAACCTCCGGAATCCCATTCAAAGACGCTAACCACTGCGCCACACCAACATGACGTTGTATGGGTGTTAAATACTTAGTTGGCAAACAAACTTACGGTTCAACTTAAGTTATGTTTGTCGTGTACACAACATAGACAAGATCTACACCTGCTACTAAAAATTGCACATGTATTAAACACAAGCAACTGCGGCCTGTAACGATTGCCACTATGTTAACGGCACTAGTGCTATTTTTTTTTTTTACAATTCACAACTTCAAGAAAAAAACCAAGTGGACTGGGGAGCAGCAACAGTTTACCGGCGGGGTCTGCCAAGTTTTATATCCGTTTCGCGCTCGTTCTAAAGGGTGACATCTGCTCACGCTTTATGACGCCTCTAGGCTCATTCCATAGATACGCCCGCCTAATTTATTTAATTGAGTATTGCGATGCTTTTCGCGCAATGTAGAGGGCGGTCGCGCCAGCGCAATGCTGTAGCTTTTTCGCTAAAGCAACTTCATAACGGCTTGGCCAAAACGAAGGCAGTGTGCCGGAAACATTACGCTTCATGTTGGTTCACCAAGCATACGAATTGCCACGTCTGAGTTCTCGTACAAAAGCTAGAGAAGTGCCGGCGAGTGCGACCGGCGGCTGTCGGTGAGAAGACACTTAATTACGTTCTCTGGGAGTGCTTTAATTGCGTCGCATCGATGTTTGTTGCTTCTTGAGCGGACGCCATACACAATGAAAAAATGCTTCATTTAGGTTCATTGATGCCATAGCTGCGCTGTATTGTCATACCTAATCGTCGAAATCGTGTATTCTGAAACCCGAAAGCACGGATAACACAATTGTACGGGCTCGGTCGGTAGGCCTAACTTTGATGGAAATCATGGTGGTAGAACATGTAGTGTACTGATCCCAGATTGGTACACTATATAGATTGCCCGCCATTATAAGCCCACCCATCATCTGCTTACTGCTTCCCAGCATTATCGCGATGGTGGGCAGAGCTTCTCAGCTTGGTACACCATGTGGCCCACCATAACAAGCAGCACCCATCATCTGCTTAGTGCTTCCCAGCATTATCGCAATGGTGGGAAGAGTTTCTCAACTTGGTACACCATGTAGCCCAGCATAATAAGCACCACCCACCATATGCTTAGGGCTACCCAGCATTATCGCAATGGTGGGCAGAGATTCCCATTATTGCCCACTATCTAGCCTCTGCTTTCCACCATCATTTCCACTTTACCCATCATCTGTACACCATACCACCCAGTATGTCCCGGCATAACCACCATATTTTCCACTACGTCCCACCATAGCCATCATAATTTCCACCATGCCCACTATTATTTCCACCATGCCCACTATTATTTCCACTACGCCCACCATGTTTTCCAGTATCCACCATGGCAATTTTTCCGATAGGGCAGTATATGCACACAGCTGGGTTTCGGCATTTGCGTACCTTCCCGAATCATTCAATCACTGGCGACAATGGCCAAGGTCCAGCGCAATGCGTCACAACTGCGCAGCAAACTGAGACGGCTGACGTCATCGCGTTAGTGAACAACAATCGCGGTGAAGATTCCGAGAAGTAGAGGCCTCTAGAAAGAGACAAAAGGCAGAAGTTTAATGTAGTTTTTTCAGCATAAGCTGAAACAGCTGGAACTCTCTTATGTAGTATACTGCTCTTCTCAAAGGACAATGATGCCTTTAGCCGTGTAGACTTTGCACAAGCGACCAAAAGTGTTAATTGTCATGTGTTAGAGGTGCGTGCAGAACACAGGTGTTGGGCACCTTTCTGGACGCGGAACGCTACTCCAACAGCGGGCACTTACTAGAGGTGTTAATTACCATGTGTTAGCAATGTGGGCGCAACAGGGGCGTAGCCATAGTGGCCCACTGGGCCCGTGCCCCTCCCCCTCACCATATTTTTTTTCTCCGTGGCATATAAAGAGCAAAAAAATGAGCATTTTATATAAAGAGCAAATGAGCAAATGAGAAACAAAGAAGGTGCCCCCTCACACATACAAATAAAAAAGACCACAGCATATTCACAGAGTGAATGATGATTGGCGGGGCTAAGCGTTCGTCAGTCCGCCCGTGCTTCCGTCCGTCTATTTGTTATTGCTTCCGTCTGTCCATGCGTCCATCCGTGCGTCCGTTCATCCGTGTGACCGTCGGTGCGTCCATTTATTTGTACGTCCGTTCTTCCATCTGTGCGTTCGTTTTTTCGTCTGTCTATCTGTCTGTCCACCAGTCCGTGCGTCTGTTCGTGCGACCGACCGTCCGTGCGTCCACACCTCTGCCTGCCTGCCTGCCTGCCTGCCTGCCTGCCTGCTTGCCTGCCTGCCCGACCGTGCATCCGTCAATCCGTCCGTCCATCTGTATGCCCATCAGTCCATCTGTCTGTCTAGTGAACACTCCAAGTACAGCCATCTCACATCCTTTCATCATATATTCATCCTATACAAGTGCCACCATCCAGCGGACATTCTAAGGACCGCTCTTTCGGGTATGTGCCACCAGTGGTTACGCACTACAACGAGAGACGCACAAGCCACGCCATAATATAAAGGGAAAAAAAACGCCATAAGGAGCTTCGCGCCTAAAAAAAAAATTCTGGCTACGCCCTCGGCACCAAACAGTTTGTTTTTTACCTTCTAGGTGAGAAATGCTGCTTTCATAGCATACACCCATTAAGGGTGGTAATTACTGCATGTTAGGGGAGTGCACATAACACCAGACCAATGATGTTAATCACTTTTCTGAGTGTTAAATGCTACTGCCATAGCTGGCACTCCATGGTTGTACTAGCACCCAGTATAAAGGGTCACGCCAAACTAAGGGTGCAGCTTGGTGTGGAGCGCGCGCTGACATTGCTTGTAGTTGAAAGTAAGGCTGTCTAGTTTCCTGATGCCCTTCATTAAGTAAGAACACCGAAGGCACGTGACTGGGTAAGCTCGATTATTTATACCAACTGCGGAATGACACTATCCACGTGAAACAGCAAGTGACAACACAAAACTACAGGAATGGGGCGCGTACGACAAAAAAAAAAATCCCGTGCCTTGGCAGTTTCAGCAAAAAGAGGGGAGGAGGGGGTAGTGACGTATACAGAAGGAGGCACACCTTCCCCCTGTTTCTCCCTCCTTCACCCAAATGTTCTTCATTGTCACATATGTAGCCCAGAATTGGCACATATGTAGCCCAGAATGACACTTTATATTATCAGTTTGCTAGGCCCACACTAATGAATGATCATAGTGCCCCCCCCCCCTAAAAAATATGCCTGCGCCCCTGGAACAAAACAGGGGGGGGGGGGCGCAGGTTAAGCTTTGCGGTTGGGTACCTGCCCTACTACTATTCTTTATTTCTGTCCCATAGTGCAATGCTCCTTCCTAACCATTACCCTCCTCCGCGCCGGGATGGCGAACTGGACCTTGATGGAGCTTAGCAGCGCTACTCTGGCCGCGATTTCACACCCCAAGAATGACATCTTTACAAAGCCCTTCAAAAGTAAAAAAATCACCGTTTTAAAGGATCGAATTGTCACATCAGAAACAGCCGATCCATGTTAGAGCCGACGATCGACAAAATTCCAAATATTATAAAATGACGCATACAAAGACCCGTGGCACCTGTGCAGCTTTCGGGGTCGCATTTCTACACGATGGCAGGCGTCTTTCATTATCTTGTGAGCTCGATAGCCGTAACATGTGACCTTGTCACTGCGAATTTTCGGGGACGGCTTTAAGCTCTCCCATAGAAGAGTACCCTGTACTCTAAATCGCTATCCCCTTTTTCTAATCTCTCCCCAGTCTCCGTGACCCATGGGTATGCCCACGGGACGGCTATATGCTCTCCCATAGTAGAGTACCTAGTACTCTAAATCGTTACCCACTTCTTCTAAACACACACTGCTCTCCCATATATAATATAGGTTTGAAAGAAGATCTCAAAATCGTTAAACACGCCTGGAGATGCCTGAGCTTGCTCAATTTTTGACAATGCAGCCTCAGCACACGGGACGGCTTGTAGCTCTTCCATAGTAGAATACCGAGTACTTTGAAACGTTAACCACTTTTTAGGGGCGAAGCTCCTCAAGCCGTAGGTCGTGCGTCCGCGATGTATGAGTAGTAGTAGAGCGTCGTAGTAGTAGGTAGGCACCTCCCCGTCCGCACTATTGAATTGTGGAGGAAACCTGCGCACGTTAATCATAAATAAACAGATAGCTGTTTCTGATTAAATAACCCACAGAGACGAGTATCGGTGATTAAATCTCCAATAAAATTTGCCTCTAATTTGACGCCTGCTAAAAAAAATCACAGTATATCCACGGAGTGCACGATGATGAGGGTGGCGAAGCGTCCGTCCGTCCATTCGTTCTTGCTTCCGTCCGTCCTTGAGTCCATTCGTCCGTCCATGCATCCTTTCGTGCATCTGTCCGTCCGTGCGTCCGTCTCTGCGTTGGTTCATGCGTCCTTCCGTACATTTGTCCATCCATGCGTTCGTCCATCCGTCCGTCCATTCGTCTGTCTATCTAGTGAACACTGCAATTACCGCCATCTCGCAACTTTTCATCATATATTCAGCATATATAGGTACCGCCATCCAGCGGACATTGCAAAGACTAAACGAAAAATGGCACTCGCGCACTTTTTTTACGGCCTGCGCTTCGTGTCTACTTCCCACCTTTCACCGCCTCTATAGTTCATGGCTATATACTAGTTCACTACATTCATGCCAGTGCGACCCAACCCTGGCTAAACCTTGCTCAAACCAAGTAAGGTATACGCCCAGCGAGTTTAACGTGGCAACCCTTTCTGATCGGCTATAGTGCTCAAAGTGCGCCCTTCTGATACTAGTTTTTTTTTTTTTAGTAAGCATCAAATTCAAGGCAAATTTTATTGGAGGTTAAGTTACCAGTACTCGTCCCCACAAGTTATTTTATCAGAACAACTATTTTTTTATTTATCATTAACGTTCGCCGCGCGTGCCGCTCCTCTACTCCGGCCTTGGAGGTGGCTACCTACTACTACTACTACTACTACTGCTCATACTACTACTGCTCCTACTACTACTACTGCTACTACTACTACTGCTGCTGCTGCTTCTCCTCCTACTACTACTGCTACTACTACTACTACTACTACTACTACTACTACTACTACTACTACTACTACTACTACTACTACATCGCGGACGCACTACCCACGGCATAGGGAACTTCACCCCAAAAAACATTAGTGTCAGAAGAACGCACTTTGAGCACTATCTGACAAAAAAAGGTTGCCACGTTAAACTCGCTGGGCGTAACCTCCTTGGTTTTAGCAAGGTTTAGCGAGGATTGGGCCGCAGTGGCATGTATCAGAGGCGGTGAAAGGCGGGAACCCGACACGAAGCGCAGGCCGTAAGAAAGTGCGCTCGTGCCGCTCCTCTAGTCCAGCCAGGCCACCTCTCGTTTAGTCCTTGGAATGTCCGCTGCATGATGGTACTTCTATCTGATGAAAACGTACGAGATGGCGGTACTTGGAGTGTTCACTAGAAGGACGGACAGATGGACAGACGCACGGACGGAGACAGACAGATGCACAGAGGGGCGGACGTACGGACGGACGCACGGACGGACGCACGAACAGACGGACGGACGGAGGCACGAACGGACGGCCGACGCACGGACGGTCGCACAGACAGACGCACGGACGGACGGAAGCGCCGACGCACTGACGGATGCACTCCTTTCATATGCTGTTTTTTTTTTTTAAGCACATCGATGCCAACAGCTCATCATGCCCCTGGTAAGGTGACTGTCGCAGCAGCCATCTTACGGTGGGTACAGCTTCACTCGAAGGCAATAATTCCCTCTCGAGCAATTTTTCTGACACGAAGCTCCTTATGGTCGAGGGCAGTCCATCCCTCCGGCGTAGCCTGCACAGCATGTCCCCAGAGAGACAGATGGACGGGGCTTCGCCCCACTCATCATCATTCAAACTACGTGGATGTGCTGTGATTTTTTTTTTTGAAACCTCCTTTATTGTAACGATGAGAAGGAGTAAAAGAAGAGATCAATCTACTTCATTCTCTCGTTACATTCGTGGCTTGGGCATACTCGTTGCGTATGTGATATCGAAATGCGCGGAACAAACCGAGCGTGCACGAATAGGAAGGCACCGGAGCGTAAACCTAGAGAAACGTGCATACTGCCACGCTTGCACGCGCCCCGCGTGTAGTACCCGCGTGCGCCGCGGCGTGGCGTCGCGATGCGAACGTGTCTCACCGGCGGGCTAACAATGCGTGCCTCTTGGCGTGATCTCCGCTACGCCTGAGAGGGTGCCAGATGAGATAAAACAAAAGAAAGATCGGAGGATGGGAAGGAGAGTTTCTCGAGGTGGGGGTAGGTAAGAGATGCGCGACTAGCAATGCGTGGTAACAAACATCCGCGTGCGTCGACGACCGACTAGCTGGGGTTGTTTACTACAAGTTCTGCACTTCACCGTATCGTTAGACGTAACAGTAAACACACGCGCGACGGTTTACAGACGTGCGGCGCGACACGCAACTTCGGAATCGTGTAATAAAAAACTGCCAGCGCCTCTTCTGCATCCGCCTCAGTCGACCCGACGGCTAAAACCATGTTCATAGCTTTTCTTTCCTTAATTCTATAGTCCATGTATGCTGAGCCAGCCGAGTCCGCTTCCGAAAGCTTTCCGCAACTGAATAGCCTGGTTTTGCAATGCCTGCTGGAATGAAGGCTTCCTGCACGTCACCTTGTTTTGCACTGCCAGCTGCATCGGCCCCACCTTTGACCCCGCAATGACGTCACGTGATAGCGTCCTCATGTGACGTCATGTCACTCGAGTACGTCCTGTGGTGCTGTGATCGCATGACGATGTTTTCTAGCACCGCTCGTACTTTTCGCCGCTGTCGTTAGGACGCCGTACACCGATATGCGACAGCCGCGATCGAAGAAGCTACGACCTCAGCCAAGCACTGCCACATATATTCTGCAGCGCTGCGGACGTCATTAGCAAAAATCGAAATAGAATATTTTCCAAGCGAACGGTGTTGATTAAATTTGAAGCGACATAAATTTTAATACATAAAGTACTCAATAAATCCCCTAAAAATATTAAATATTCATATTAACTAACATAAACGTACTGTATGAGCAAGGTAGACCCTATATTTATTCGCATATTGAAAAAAACACTGAGAAGTCTTGCTTAATGCTGCCTAAATCTTGGCTGTTCACGCAACTGCAGGTAATTAGAGCAGAACCAAATAAAGGTAACGCTAACGCATATGCTCGCCTTTTGCCAATAGATCACCACTGAATTTATTATTCATTATCCAAGCATTGTTTTTTTTTTTAGTCCTCACCGGCTGGCGCACAATACATTCGGATCGATGAACGCCATTTGCCAAAATCGCAGCGCGCAAGAATCAGTCACGCAAAATCACGTATTGCGGGGCTGGGATGGCTTTCCTCCTTCTCCCCCCCACCCGAAATGCTACTGCCAGCTCGCTTCCGGTCAGCGTGGGAGGAGGTCATTAAAAGTCCCATTAAGGAGAAGCAGCTCGCTATTGCAGCCTGGGCCGCAAGGGTCGCTGCCCGCGCGGAGTCACCTTGAAGACCACGCCTTCTCTGTCAATAAAGTTGGTTCCTCCTTCTTTTCTCGCAGCACTAAGCTTCATTCAACCGCTCTTCCAAGAACACTGGGGTGTGAGTTCCCCCGTAGCTTGAAATCGTAAGTAATACCCCGTAAGAAAACCCTGTATGTGCACGCACGTCCACCGTCGGTTCGACGGTATTTCCGGAACGGCTAGGTAAAGTGTTCTAACGAGCCTGTCGCAGCGAGGCGCACCGCCATTTGTCTTCACAACCGCGCGCTGCATGCACCCCATATGCACTCCTGTCGCGTGCACACCAGTCTAACGTTTTCCCAGTTTAGGGAAGCCTTTCCCGCTCCTCTCATTTCGACGCACACCGGCTGGGGCGTAATTTGGGGAGCCACGGAGGTTTCAGCTTTTCTACAGTATAAGGACTGTGAGAGTGTGGACGTGGGGAAGACATGAGGGGTGAACACTAGCAAACAGTGCAGACTGGGCGGACGGGAAGGGGGCAGGAAAAAGGGCAGAATGGGGAAAATATAACTTTTTAGGTAAGGTGTTCGAGTTGGAATAGAGACGAAATAGTGAGAGGTATACGGGCCGGGCATGTAGCGCGTAGACAGGATAACTGCTGGTCATTAAGGGTAACTAACTGGATTCCCAGAGAAGGGAAGTGGCTCAGGGGAAGACAGAACGTTAGGTGGGCAGATGAGATTAAGAAGTTTGCGGGTATAAATTGGCAGCAGCAAGCACAGGACCGGGTTAACTGGCGGAACATGGGAGAGGCCTTTGTCCTGCAGTGGACGTAGTCAGGCTGATGATGATGATAAAGAAGAAGAAGAAGAAGAAGAAGATGACGATGATGATGATGATGATGATGATGATGATGATGATGATGATGATGATGATGATGATGATGATGATGATGATACGGGGGCTGGTACCACAAGGACAGCGTTGGGCTGGGAAAATGTGGCGAGGGAACTCTCCCAGTAAACACCACGAGCGGGAGGCAAGGAAGCAGCAAGGAGACAGGCAAAGGGGCCTCTTCCAGTAAGAAATGCGAATGGGGCTACCAGGGAAGAGGTGAGAAGGGGAGAGGCAGATTATTCCATAGTGCACACGTGTAGTCTGAAAGAGGTAAGACGCTAACTCTCCCCAGTGAGAAGTGTAAGTAGGGGGCGGGGAATAGGCGAGGCGAAAAAAGAGAACGCTTTCTGTGAGATCCGCGAGTCGACAAGAGGTGTTGGGGGAAGAAATCAACAAAAGACCCTAGGTCCATTCGATTCATCCAGTACTTCCAGAACTATGGTGTCATCTGGGTGTGTTCCTGCAAGTGACGTTTCAGCAAGTGCAGCAGCGACAAGACCCGGAAGCGAATACGTGAGGGCTGATGTCATGCAAGCCCTATACTTCTCGTCGACTGCCCCAAAGGTTGTGGAGGCTATGATTCGTAAAAGACGGCGCCGCTTACGTTGCTTGTCATGTGTCTACCAGAAAATGTTCACTTCCGTACTTGCCGGAGCCTTCCACTACGGCGTCTCTCATAATCATATGGTGGTTTTGGGACTTTAAACCCCACATATCAATCAAAATCACTTCCGTACTTGTTGCACGTCGCTAAAACAAACACGAATGCAATCGGCTGTGTCGTCTGCTGCAGCCTGCAGCCATCTGGTGCTGCACGGACTCGGCACTACCTCACGAGCAGGTGCAAGGAATTCGTGAACTAGCCTTGCACGACAGCTGCACTTTTTTTCGAAACAAATAATGCGGTGCCACTGCCGCCATGTTGAACTTGTGAAACGAATGCCGAAGTGCAACGCCTCCGTGAAGCGGTTCACGAAGTGCAGGTAAAACGAATGAACCTCCTATGAATTGATTGATATGTGGGTTTAACGTCCCAAAACCACAGTGTGATTATGAAAGGCGCCGTAGTGGAGGGCTCCGGAAATTTCGACCACCTGGGGTTCTCTAACGTGCACCCAAATCTGAGCACACGGGCCTACAACATTTCCGCCTCCATCGGAAATGCAGCCGCCGCAGCCGGGATTCAATCCCGCGACCTGCGGGTCAGCAGCCGAGTACCTTAGCCACTAGACCACCGCGGCGGGGCGTAGCCTCTAATCAATAAAAATGAAGTACATTGCCATCTGTAAATGCTGTAGACTTAGAATACGAAGTTTCTCATTGTTTCTGTTCAGTGTCTGTTTTAAGATAAATCTCTCTCATGATTTTCAATAAGCCCCGAGTTTTCTTGCGTAAATGTCGCAATTTCAAGCGTACAGTGTCGAAAGCATAATCCCTCGAACTCGGAGCATGCATACATTCGCGTAGATTAACAGTCTGAATGAATGGGTGAGTGAGTGAGTGAGTGAGTGAGTGAGTGAGTGAGTGAGTGAGTGAGTGAGTGAGCAATTTGATCGGTTGATATGTGGGGTTTAACGTCCCAAAACCACTATATGATTATGAGAGACGCCGTAGTGGAGGGCTCCAGAAATTTA
This sequence comes from Rhipicephalus annulatus, assembly GCA_013436015.1. Classification (NCBI taxonomy): domain Eukaryota; kingdom Metazoa; phylum Arthropoda; class Arachnida; order Ixodida; family Ixodidae; genus Rhipicephalus; species Rhipicephalus annulatus. Next base: position 70,963 of record WOVY01010287.1, on the reverse strand, counting down.
GACCACCTGGGGTTCTTTAACGTGCACCCAAATCTGAGCACACGGGCCTACAACATTTCCGCCTCCATCGGAAATGCAGCCGCCGCAGCCGGGATTCAATCCCGCGACCTGCGGACCTCCTATGAAGTGTGTGTAGAAAAGATGTAAGGGAACACTGCCCGCCAAGTGTGCGACTGGTAGGAGAAAAGAAAAAAGAAGCCTAGCAGGAAGCTCTCCCGAAAAGGAGTGTGCGTGTTCAAATGCTGGAGACGAGAATGGGGAAAAAAGAACCCTTCCCGAAAGTTGTGCGGAGGAGAGAGAGAGACTCGTAAGGAGTGAGAGAAAGGGATCCTTCCCATACAGATTGCCAGTGAGAGAGAGAGAGAAAATGCGAAAAGGGCGAAAGCACTCTTCCCGTTTTGAGTAGGGGAGCAAAGGAAAAGGTGTGAATGGGGAGAGGGAATTATCCCCCAAGGCACGCAATGAAGCGTGCGTAAATCGAGAAAGAGAGAGAGAGGAGAAAACTCTCGGGAGGTTTTTTGAAGACACGCGCAATCGACCCTGCGCTCGCTCTGTGACAGCGGCACGTACAATAGGTTGGACGATTCAAAGGCCAGCGGGTGGTGAAATGAGGCGAAACAGACCGCCGGAGATAATATCAAAGCGCGCGTACGGCTGTTGAACATTGAACGAGCGGATGGTGCCCCGCCGGCCTATGAACACTTCACCTCGCTACATAGCACCGTGCGGCGTAACGAAACGTATTTACTCTTGTTGCCTAGAGTTGCGGCCGTAGCGATTTTTCGAGACCGACACAGAGCAGTGGTGGAATGAAATCTGCCTGCCGAGTACTTTTCGCATAATTGAAGAGCTATAAACCCTTCCCACTAACGGCACCATCGCGCATGTCTAAACGACTTCACAATCAGCGAAGCATCACGCGCATCTTTGGAAAAACAAAATCATTCAATTCATCGGCTTTGCCTCGTGCCATAGCACCCTGGAATGACCTACCCGACGTCATTGTCAATTTAACTAATCATGAAAATTTTCGCGAGCAATTAATGATACATCTATCTCAATAGCATTGTATAACCTCCTTGAATTGTGTTTTTGTTCTTCGTGCTTTTTTTTTGCGGCTGGCAAATGCTTGTTGTTGCTTGAAGCCCCTCTTTGTCATTTGTGCAAGCACTGTTATTAGTTCCTTACTCTATGCTCCGTAATAGAGCCTGTAAGGTATTTTTAAATAAATAAATAAATAAATAAATAAAAGTATAGCTCACACAAAACAACGTCCACTAATACGTATTAGTATAACTTTTTGTTGCGTCAAAAAAACGAATGTAAGGGGTATCAACAACACATAAGGACGCATAAAGTTCTGTGAACACTTCTCTTTCACGAAAATGTCGCATTCATAGAACTACTAGAAAGTGAATGATCATCGTACAACCGGTACAGCCTTCAGCGGTCGCGTGTGTGAACTGCATCGAGACGAAAACAAAATTAGTTATAATTTCCTAGGGACTCAAGTTCTATACACACTACTGCCTCCGAGAGTGAACCGCAGAATACGTATTCAGCGAGCTCTCTCTCTCTCTCTCTCTCTCTCTCTATATATATATATATATATATATATATATATATATATATATCTTTCTTTCTCTCTCTCTCTCTCTCACTCACTCACTCACTCACTCACACACACACACACACACACGCAGCGTCATACGTGGATCTCTAATACACATAATGCATATGTTCACGCCTCGTCATGCATGTGTTCATACGTGCGTGCTGGTCCGATATAATTATCACACGCGCGCATATCAGTCAGACGTCATTCCTACAACTCGGCCTAATGTCACAACTCACGTCACTTGATGAGTATACGCTTATGACTCTTGCTTCGTCATTCTCTTAGCCTTTTGCCTAGTGCGGAAACGAGTTAAAATGTAACTGGCTTCCATTGTCAGAGATACAAAATGTTACAAATGCACAATTAGGTGTACGCATTTCAGTTGCATTTTTATATCCACGCAGCGGCAAACGGGCAACAATGTCCTAAATCAAATATTCACCGCAGCAACAGTTGTTCCGAACATTCGTGCTCAATTTATGCAGAACTTCGGCAAGCGGTTCACTAATCAAATTGCGACATCAACGCCAATCAGAATTATCTAGGCCCGCGATGTATCTTCCAGAATATAACGATTTATTTTGACACCACGTCAATAAACTTACACTAACGGTCTTACGCTAATGAATGAATAATGTCAATTTATTTTCAGAATTCATGCCGACGTCATGGTTCTGGCCTTTTCATCGCGTATTTGACATATTTAAATGCCTTGCTCATCAACAACGTTTCTTTCCATTCTTCTTCTTTTCTTTAACTCATTTGCAAATGCCATTGCCTACTGCTGATAAATTCGCCAGAATTGACGTCACTTCCTCGCTGCATCTAAAGGAAACATTTGTTGATACTATACGCTACTCCATGAGTGATCGGCTCAATGGCTATTACGTTACAATCAATGTCTTATCGGATTATGAATGGAAGGAAACACGAAGTGAATCAAACGTCGAAGCCAGATGCCGACCTTATAGTCAGTGACATTACCTACCTGCGCTCGAATGCACCTAATTATTCAAGGCTATAAACCTTGCGCAGATTGGTCTCGGCTCTTTGCTTACATACATACATACATACATACATACATACATACATACATACATACATACATACATACATACATACATACATACATACATACATACATACATACATACATACATACATACATACATACATACATACATACATACATACATACATACATGCATGCATGCATGCATGCATGCATGCATGCATGCATGCATACATGCATACATACATACATACATGCATACATGCATACATGCATACATACATACATACATACATACATACATACATACATACATACATACATACATACATACATACATACATACATACATACATGACCGCCGTGGCTACGGTTCTTTACTGCTGGGCCTAGGTCACTGTTTCGATCCCGGCTATCACCCCCTGTAAATTATTTTTCGCCTCATGAGTCAGCACATACGGCAGGTCGTCTTAATTGGTTAAATTGCCACCGAGAGAGAGAGAGAGAGAGAGAGAGAGAGAGAGGCGGCATTGTGCTGTCGCTGTGGCGAATAGCCCCTCGATGGCAGCGCTAAATCGTACAAGTAACACTGGTTTTGAGGCACCATCAAAGTGGCGCCTGGCCGGAGTGAGGTTACATGGCGCCTTGAGTAGGGGGGAGCTCTTTTCGGAAAAGGTGGGAGCCGGGACGGTCGACTCTCGTTGGAGGTTTGCGGATGCAATATCGCGGCTCGTACCTGCGGGCCTCCGGGGCGAGGCAAATTTCGGCGGCGACGCCATGACGCCGCATTAGTGGTACATTGTGCGTTATGTTGTCGTGCGTTTACAGGTATTATACTATATGTGCGTTGGCATGTTAGTAGCATGACAAGAATGCCATGGCCGCGAATCGAATGCGCACCCACGACAGTGTACACACTAGGCTGCCAGAGGGGGTACACCCACTTTGTCTCGCAATACGTTAAAACTTTATCATTCAACTTTGCCGTCCTTAACGCTTAACGTTATACACAACTGCCGAGCAAATGCATTTAGTAATGTCCCAGTGCATCTAAAAGAAGCTGAAGTTGCCATCACATTTTTTTTTTCTGTGAGCCATGCCCACAGACGCCCAAACAGAAACGCGTATAATAAAAAATTTCGACGTCACAAGCAATGAGAACGGACTTAAGAACGGAAGTTTCTGCTGGCTATGACAGAGACCTCCGGAAAGATAAACTTACGTGGATAACGCGAGCTGTGCGTTGCGCATGGCCGTTTAACGAGAGAATGCGATTAACCGCGAACATTACAGCGTGAGAGAAGTGTCGCCACAACACGCCATTCGAAAAATACAAAAAGAAAGCAAAGGGTAAAGTTTGCACTGAACCGCGAAAGACTAGAAACAGAGAAACTGGACGTTTCTGAAGACTAAACTGGTTGTATACAGGGATTTTTCAGCTCTAGGCTGTTGCTGCAGGCTGTATCAAGATTATGCCGGGTTGTTTCTCTACGTCAATTCCCCGCGCAAAAAAGGTTCCAGTCACAGACACGACACAGACAGTCGCAGGCAATCGGACGTCACGGCCACGACACGGATGTCCAAACTATCGGGACAGAAAGACACCCGCACGGAAGCCAGTTTTTTCACAGCTCTCATAGATCTACGGGTACGTATAGTCGTTGCCGTATAGGCACTTCCATCTCGCTTCGGGATCTTCTCGTAGCAGCCGTTATCCCTAGCTGCGTTCCCTAGCATTCGCTCGATGTACGTAATCGGGGCCTTCGCCTCACTGAAGTGGTTTCGCAGCCATCGATCGAGCTGACTGTTGCGTTTTTTTTTTTCATTTTTAATAGACAAGTGGTGAGTATATATAGTGGAATCTACCAGTCTTTTACGGCACGTACACGCTACAAGTTTTTGCGTACGCAAGAAGGACCAATATCGGTATCGCCTAGCCGTACGCAACTTGGCTTTCCAATAAAGTCAATACGAAACACACGGCAGATGATCAAAGCGTGATTAGTATCAGCTAATTGCTGACCAACCTCCGCAAATGTTTGATTGGCTACCAGTTATTATGATCTCACCATTGTCGTAATTTATTCTCAGGCATACGAGTGTGTTATCCACCGCACCTGTATTCTCTGCAATTAAACTTCGCGAGCCAAATAAATAAATAAATAAATAAGCCGAGTCAACGCAAATGTTTGTCAAAGTGACAATCATGCTGTGTCTACAGTCCCCGACTGCGCCGTGCGGAAGGGAGTCTGCGGGCGTTCGGAAATGTCAAGTTTGACAATTTCGTCGAGACAGTCGTCGAGTTCGCGAGCGACTGCGTCAAACCGTCTTTGTTATGTTGAAGGCCAGAGAGTGAAGTCGTGTCGTACAAGTGAGGACAAAAACCCTTTCATCAATCATCATGACGCCTAGTCGGCCGTCTGACAGACGCGACGACCATGGCCGCCACGGCTAGAACGAGGCGAAATGCAGAAGCTGCGAAACTACGTCGGAACACTGCTGCGAAGCTAACACAAAGGAGGAGCGGATCCGAGAACTTAAAAACAACAACAAGATTTACAAGCCTCTTACGCAAGAGCCCGAGACGACTCAGAGGCGAGAGCCATCCAGTGGACATCATATCACCCATTCTACCTTGAACTTTAAATAACGCGAACTTGTTGTGTGTGTGTGTGTGTGTGTGTGTGTGTGTGTGTGTGTGTGTGTGTGTGTGTGTGTGTGTGTGTGTGTGTGTGTGTGTGTGTGTGTGTGTGTGTGCGTGTGTGTGTGTGTGTGTTACGAGCACCGAGTAACACTTTTGCTTGTTTTCCCAAACACTCGGTTCTGGTTTCCCTAATATCCAGAAAATTCCTTGTACGAAATCAGTTATGCAGATCCGCACGATATGGGAGCACAAGTTTCAAGTCAGACAATCAATCCGTTCGGATAGATAAACTGCACCATGTCGAATCTAATGCCGTTAACTTCACAGGCATATGTTTGCTTATAGAGCGAAAAATCGAAATAAAAGTGTTATTTTCGCGCTAAAAATATTGTGTGTGACGTCGCGGATTTCAGAGCCTGTTTTTCGTATTTTGACAACTTTGGCTCAACGAAATTTTGCGAAACACGGTATGTTAAGTCTGTGGTTTCCCTCAGAGGACAATGTACTTTATTCTTGCCGACCAGGAACTACTTACGACCTTGCAGACGCCGTCAACATCCACTCCCTTAGAGGACAATGTTTTTTATTTTTGCCGACCTGGAACTACGAACGAACTTGCAGACGCCGTCAACATCCACGACACGGCGGAGCTTAGTGCGGGAATGTCACGGAAGGGTCGCCACGCTCATCAACACAGAAGTGCTTTATGCCAGGGTTCACCACAGCTCCGCTGACGTATTTCTGTCACGAATATGACGTTGTAAAATATATACGAGCAGATTGCAAAGCGCAAAAAAAAGAGAGAAGGAAATGTTCTGTCGCGGGGCATCGACCCAGCGACCGCCTCACGTTCCGTAGAGCGAGGCGCTAACTTCTAGGCCACGGAGCGTACGGAGTCAAGTTAATTGACGGCATGCCATTCATATACACCATACACAGTTTGGCGGTTCTCGGAGCTCCAACTCCAGCGCGTTTGCGTCATCAGTAGCGAGATGGCGCGACGTGCTCGCGTTGGGCGCGCTCTCAAGGTCGTCGCCTTTCGCGTGTGGATGAGAGCCCGCATCGTGGTCTCTCCTGCCCGCGCACTTGGTAGACCCGCGATTAGGGAGAGCACAAAGGTCACTTCGCTCGCTGCCGCGGCCGCGTTTACTAAAGGAGCACGCTGCTCACTCTCGAATAAGCCCGAATTTTAGCAGTTGTTCGCGCTTGTCCTGTGTATTCTTGTGCATTCGTTTGGTGCGTCTCTCTTTCTGTTTGAACAGCACGCTTTAGGTGTCGAGCTATGACAGCAGTACAGTTAGTCGGCCCTCGTCCTGTGTATGCTTATTTCGTGCGTGATTTCTGCTTGAGGTGCGCGCTGCAACTTTCAAGCTGCTTGCCATCCTTAGCGTGACTTCGCAATTTCTTGCTGTAGCATTCATTCCTTCGCCCTTCTGTCGAAACGGTGCACAATAAATGTTCGACAACCCCTGTGAAGACACGCTTTCACCTTCGTGTTTCACCGATTTCTAAAAAGAGAAATCAGTGCCATTTTTTTCGCACGTTTTGACGCTTGCCAAGCATCTTCGCGCGGTAAGAGTGGCGCTTTTGGCATTGTCAGAGAATGAATGAATGCACTTTATTTAAAGTCCGAAAGTTACCTTCGGGCGACGAGGGGGGAGGGGGGAATGATGAGATTAACACCTGTCCGTCCCACCCTCCGTCAATATGGATGGAGGTAAATTGTAGTTTATTGATACGCCGAAAGACGTTTTTCTCTTTAGTGTCCCTTTGAGCTAAAGTCCAATAAACTATTAGAGTAATTAACAAAATGAATTAAATCATTTGACTAAAACAGCAGACGGTTCTCTTGTTGGCAGCCGGGATCGTAGCGGCAGCTGGTGGGGCAGATCCCAAGCACGTGCAAACTACGTGGCCTATTGGATCGGGACACGAGTACCAAAAGTTAATAACGAATAGGATATAGCAAGGGAACACATATTCCGACGCGCAAGTGCTACTACCAGACAGCTCAGTCAAGGACCTGCCTCGGCGATAGGCCCCGTCTGCGCACCAAACTGATCGCGGAGGCCACAGTCAATATTTATTGTTTTTTACACACGTCAACGCCATAAATGCGTAGTTAAAGCACAGCTCGGGAGCTTGCCGTGCCCGCATATATAAGAGGTGCTAAGAGAGGGCGGTTGGTCATCTGATTTTAGGCCAAGTCGCGCAAACGCCGTTTCTTTTTTTTATCACATGACGAGGACAAAGTGAACTCACAGCTAGCGCACCTCGGTGCATTATGTACGCAGGTCATCGCGTGACTTTTTGTACCTAACACCTAGTTTGAGATCACTGTTATGCCTGCGAGTCCACAGCGAACGTCCATGCCTCGGAAAAAGGAAATCTGTGTCAAGGCCAGCACGCGAGTCCGCCTGACGCGATGAACAACTTAACGGCGTCATCACGCGACGGCGCCTTTCTGCTGCGAACGTGCAGTGAGTCACCTCAGCCAGCGAGCCCGTCGAGCAAGCAACCGGCGCCTTCCTGTCTCGCGGGTCTGACGCAATGCCTGGCGACGTCACTCGTCCTTGGGTGCAGCCACCTGCAGCGCAGCCTCCCCAGATTCGATGAGAAAGAATGACGCGGCCCAGCGGCGACCCCATTGGAGGAGTCTGACCTCACGACCAGCGGCGCTTCTGGTTGGACATTTGGTTTCTCAAAGAATCCACCCGGTGCATATAAAAGAAGCCCTGCGGTGCGCCGCGAGCAGCACACCTGTTAGAGAGCAGACATGGGTGCCAGAGAAGAGAGCTATGTGATAGAGTTGAGCTGTGTGTCAGAGAAGAGAGCTATGTGATAGAGAGTTGAGCTATGTGTTAGCAGCAGATCTATTTGAGAGCAGACCTATGTGTTAGAGAGAAGAGCTCGGATCTTCGGGTCTCTAAGCTGTCGGCCCCAGTGCCGAATTTGTAACGCCTCTGTATATATATGCTGTACATAAACTTGTTTAAATCACCGTCGTCTCGTCCGCTCGTCTATCAGCTCTGCGCAGAAGCAGTCGCGAGCTGAGAAACCTACGCTACCAAACAGCTGGTGACCGTGTCGGCGGAGATCGGAGCAGTGGCGCCTTCGGGACCATGTTGGCGTCGCCGTTTTTCGCAACGTCACCGAGGGCCCCTTCTTGCAGGCCCCCTAAAGCCATCGCCAGTAGCCAAATTTTTGCACATAACTTTCGCACTGAATAATAATATGGCAAGCACGTGGTTACTGGTAAAACAGCGAATAACCTACATTTACCATCATTTAACGAATAGAAATCTTGATCCAGCAATACCAGACATTCCCCGCTGACCAGCCAACACTAACACTAATTCCCATTAGCAAACATTCAGCTTTAAAGAAAAAAGAAGCAAAAACAAAAAGAAGCAACATAACTTCCCCTACCGTTCGATAGTTAAATGCAGTCGGTGAATAACGACGTTTGCCCTTTAGAACGTGCTTTTTTTTCTTTGCATTCAACACTTTACGTATACGTCTCGAAATGTAAGTCTGCAATGTAAATCCCATCGTTTCTTCGATAAAATCTAGTTAAACTATTACAAAGCGAAAAAGCGCCTGTATTGCGAGTTTGGTCTGAACCCGTAGTTATCTATTTGGTTATTTATTTATTTATTTATTTATTTATTTATTTATTTATTTATTTATTTATTTATTTATATACTGCGCTCAATGTCTTGGGCAATTAGGAGATTTATTATTGCGCAGCAATCACTAATCCAATGCACAAGTAACACAAATGATTAGTAACACGAATTCGTTGTAAGGCAATAGCTCAAAAAACCAGAGTTACGCTTTCGCAGATGACTCAAAGGAAAAAAGTCATGCTTTGCCTTTGAGTAACTCTCAGTTAATCGCAATGATCTAAGTCAATCGCGAGCGCTTTCTGCAGCCAGCGCTGTTTTTTTTTTTCATTGCATCGTAGATAAGAGGCAATGCGATCTTTCCGCACCTCACGTTCCTCTGAGATCAGCACATTTTACACGCAACGACGATGTCACGTGATGACGTTATCATGTCACTGTCACGTCATTGACGAGGGACGACGTCGCACGTTTTCGCGATTCGAGACACCCCAATGACATTACAACGTAACGTCATCACACGATAACGACGCGTTGAATCACTCGCGCTGACGCCGACTGTCTGGTTTCGCGTTTGTTGAGGCATTTATAGAGGTCTGACCACACGTACGCGTCACAGCGCGTCAGCGCGTGAAATGTTCACTCCCACATCTCGTCCTCTCCCTATGGAGAGAGAGAGAGAGAGGGGGCGCACTGCGCACCCTCTCTATCCTTAGGGAGGTAGTGTGGTCCGAGTATAAACGCCAAGATTATACGCTGCAACACGTACGTGTGATGAGACAAAGTTTTAAGGACCGCAAGAAAACTCGTAGCCGTGGAGTCGACGTTATGCTATTCGCGTTTACAATGACAAGTGCCAGCCGTCAATTTCCGCTTAACCCTCCCCCATTTCCCCATTTTCATTCGTTTTCCCTATTTCCCCCAGTACCCCAGCACCGCACGTAACGTTTTCAACGCAGCATGCATACAGTGACATTTGAGCAAGCCGAGGTCAACGAGGGCGGGTTGTAATGTGTGGAAAGGGGGGATGGGCCCCGTCAGAGGACGAAAACACGCTCAAGGTTACCGGATGTACGTTCCAAGGTCGCAGAGGAGGCAAGGGAAAAACAAAAGCCTCCTCCATTTTTTTTATTTCCTTCCCTCCGACACGACAAGGGAAAAAAAAACCGTTACACTTTCCTGTGTTTTGGCTCGACTTCAATTACTCCACTTGTCCGGAGCAAGGCGGCCGTGACCGCAAGTCGGTGGGCGCGGCTGCGTGCGTGTGTGCATACTCACTGGAGGGATAGAGCTAGCACTGTAGAGGGGGTAAAAAAATGCAAAAGCGGAGAGCGCAGAGACGCCTAGCGGAGAACGGGCAAATGAATAAAGAAGTCGTTGGTTTTCAGCGTTCTCTGTATACTTACACTAAATGTAAGAGAGAGAGACGGCGTTGTGTATACGTAGAGGCGATTTCAGCCAATCAGATCACGTCGGGAAGGTTGACGACACTCAGAGAAACGGTGAAAATACGAGAAGTATACAGAAAGCGGACGGGAAGATCGATTGGTCTGGAGGGGAAAAAAAGAGCTTTACGTGCAGGACAGGGTTCGGCGAGATACGAGTTGAATTCGCTGAGAAAGCTATAGAAGTGCAAAGAGCTGAGAAGAGCTGCGTGTACATGCTTGTGTGAGACTGAGTATTTGTTGTATTGAGCTCGTACGCGCGCCTGTAACAGGCGACCGCGAACACGTCAGCAGTTGCTTAATCATGTCAATTCTCCCGCCGAACTATACTCACTACAGTTCCTCTTCCCTTCGAAAGCAGAATTGACCAAAACGTTGGTTCGTACGATGAGTACAATTGGCGACGTAGAGATTTATACATTTGGTGCTCGAAGGTTGACGTACGTTTGGGTACATTTCATCCCGTATTCAAAAACGCTGCTTGACTTTAACTTGACTTGCCACCGACTTCAATGCAGCACAACATTCAGACGCGCTGTCTTTAGGCTGTGCAAAGGCAGCACTAACGCACAGACGCATTTCAACGCGCTGTATTGAAGGCGGTTTTAGGTCAAGTGCAAGTCAAAAAAATTGCCCGCAGCTTCCCTCGGGGGAACACTGAGGAGGATGCGGAGCATATAATTGGTTAACGGGGTGTTAAAGTGCGACTTACTTGGGTCGATGGCTAAATTGGTTAACGTGGTTGTGAAATGGGGTGTTAAATTGCGACTTACTTGGGTCGATGACTAAATTGGTTAACGTGGTTGTAGGAGGGGGTGTTAAACGTCGATCATTGTGTTTGTGGATTCGTTGGAATTCATTTCACCGTGACCTTGGACGTCGACGCGCCGTACAAACCAACCGACGAGCGGCAACTGAGCGAGCGAGCGCCGACCTTGAGTATATATACAGCGCGACGGCGCATGCACTGTCAGCTGTTGAATGTTCTCGAAGCGCGACGGCGCATGCGCGTCCACTGGAGAATCAGGAGAATTGTAGAATGTTCTCGAAGGGGAGAAGCGCGCGCGGCACAGATGGTGGGTGACGGTGCATGCGCGCGTCAGCTGTCGAATGTTCGAGAAGGGGGAGAAGCGCAACGGCGCATGCGCGCGCGTCAGCTGCCGATGTTCTCGAAGCGTGACGGCGCATGCGCGCTACATTATACAGCTAGCGAATATTCGTGAAGAGGAGAAGCGCACGCGGTGGGTAGAGGAGGAAGGGTGCACAGATGGTGGAGGAGTGAAGCGCGCGCGGTGTGCAGAGGAGGAAGGGATGCACCGATGGTGGAAGAAGGAGGAGGAAGCTTGCGGACGGCGCCGCACTACAAGCCTCGAGTATTAGATGCTCCGCATCTAAAAGAGTTTATGAATACGGAGGTAAGGCTCGTTTACACCGAAAGCAAGACCTCCAAAGCGACAAGGTGGCAAAGCGGGGAGCGGGGAGAACCTCTTCTCCAGGCGGCTAAGGGCCGTTCAACGCGCTTCCCGCACAGCCGCAACGCACGTGCCGGGACCCCTACCGCACGCAAGCGGGGGACAAATAAGACAATTGGCGACGCTGCAGAGTGTGAAAGATCGTCGCCAACTGGCTTATTTGTCCCCCCTTGCGTGCGGTAGGGGTCCCGGCACGTGCATTGCGGCTGCACGGGAAGCGCGAGGAAGGGCCCTAAAGCAGGAAGAAAACGAGGCGGCAAGTGTGATCACTCCCGGCCGTTCCACGCGCTCCCCGCACAGCCACAACGCACGTGCCGGGACATCTGCCGCACCCAAGCAGAGGGTGAAAGAGCGTCGCCAATTGGCTCATTTGCCCGCCGCTTGCGCGCGGCAGGGGTCTCGGCATGTGCGTTGCGGCTGTGCGGAAAGCGCGTGGAACGGCCCTACCGATAAATCTCCAGCCGCCCGCCGAGGCTGGCCGCTTTGCCGCAGCCAATCAGAACGCCCCGCGGCGGAGACGCAGCGGTGGCACTGTAATACCTTTGGGAATATAGCCCCTAAAACTCAATTCGAAAAAAGCGTTGTCACGTGATAGCGACACGTAAACGTGAGATTCCCCTCCTCCTCCGCCGCGCGACGATCCCAAAGAGGCGGGCGGTCTGAACAGGTGCATGCACTCACCGCCTTGCCGCTTCGAAAGGCCCGCTTGTCCGCTTTGCCGCGCCGCCTTCAGGGTGCACGAGCCTTTGGAGTTTGGTTGTCCAGCGGCACAAGAGTCACGTATAACCAAGGAGCGCCCATGAGTTCTTTTTTACAACAGCCTGCGGCCCCCAACTTTCAGCGAGCGCAAAACCAAACACTCTCAACTGACGACGATTTCCCGGCCAACTAGCGCACGTGCATGCGAGCGCAAGCGCACGATTCAGTTAGCTTTTACTTAAACCGAATATTCAATTCCCGCAATATTGCCACGTTCCTTCCTCATGTTTTACTTAAACCGAATATTAAATTCCCGCAATATTACCACGTTCCTTCCCCAAGTTTTGTCATCGCCCCCATTATACTGCGAGTGTTGTCTTGCGCAAAACCACGCCGAATGAACAAGGAACCATCGAGGTAACCACAGAACCTTCCGATTCAACTACGCCCACGACGCGAACATTACAGTTACTTTTAGAACTTACGTGGCCGCTATAGCGATAGCAATGTGATATTCGACACACGAGTATAAATTCCGACGTCTTTCACCGCATGTCAGTTTATCGACGACCGAAGCTCTGTTCGCCGATATCAGTTAGCAGAGTCCATTGCTCGCTGTAATCTGAACTTCAGTTTGGCGGCCACAATTTCGGCCGAACAAAGTCACATCCTGCATACATCAACTGCTGCCTTCGTCCACGTCACGACTCCGTGACGATATGTCTTTTCAATGTTATTAAATCTTTTCATTATATAAGAGTGATATGTGGGGTTTAAAGTTCCAAAACCACCATATGATTATGAGATACGCCGTAGTGGAAGGTTCCGGAAATTTTCACGACCTGGTGTTCTTCAACGTGCACCTAAATCTGAGCACACAGGCCAACAACATTTCCACCTCCATCGGAAACGCAGCCGCCGCTGCCGAGATTCGATCCCGCGACCTGAGGGTCCGCAGTCGAGTACCTTAGCCACTAGACCACCGCAGCGGGGCATCTTTTCATTCCAAAAAAGCTTCTGCTAAGTCGTAAACTGCCATCGATCATTGCATTTCGTGCACAGAATATCCTTAATTACTTCCTAATTCTTAGTAAACTGCGTACTCCTACCTGTACCCAACAAAGAACCCTACGAACGCCTACGTTCTAGGGAACCAACCATACAGAACGGCCAGCACGCATCACTGCATCGACCTCCAGTTCAGCGTCAGTTACAACCAGCGAATCTCTGCTTCCACGAGCATGACGACGAAAGCGTGCTGCAACACGCTCCGGAGAACAGCGCCAGTAACACAGCCGTGCGTGCGGATACTGTCCCGCAACACCCACACCTGCCCTAAAAGCGAAGAGGCTTCCTAACACACCCGCACCTAGCAGGCGCACACAATGCAGACAAATGAGAGAGCGAACCGCGGTACACGGTACGGGAGTGAAATCAATCAAGTAGGGGATGCCCTGGTGGCGTCGGAGGCTCGACTGAGACACGAGGAGTCGAGGGAATACAGGGAACTAAGGATAATGGGAGAATTTCCCTTTTTTTCACGCTTCTCGCATCTAGAGAAATGCAAAGAAGGAAAAAGAGCGCAGGATCGGGAACGGAGTCAGCAGTAAGGGAAAATATCATTTATCGCCTAAAGAAAAGAAAAATAAAGAGAGGTAAGACCAAAAAGAAAAAAATAGAGAATCCTAGAGTCTTCTAATCGTTAAGGGCGTATAGGCCCCAAGAATAAACCAATGGGAGGCGACAAGAGAGACCCAGAAACACGGAGGGGGAAATGGGGACGGTAGTAGGGAACGTTGTAGGTCAGGCGGAAGGGGAACGTCGAGAAAGGTTATACATCTAGAATGGGGAAACGCGCGGGACTTTCCCGCCAACTCGTAAACACGGGAGGAGAGAAGATGGGGAAAGTGTGGGCTCAGGTCAAGCGGAAAGGGAACGGCGAGGAAACTTATCCCTATACCGGGGAGCGTGGAAAGTGGGAGCCGGACCTCGTCGCTGTGGGTCGTAAACGAATCAGGAGTGTGCAGGGAACTGCGGGAAGGGGAGGGGGGGGGGGTAAAAACACGATACAGGTGCTAAGAAATACGGGGATATAAAGGTAAATGGAGAGTTGGCGAGATCCAGAGCAGCTCCCGCGAGATCTCGGCCGTGGTGGGGGAGGGGGCGTGCCGCGAGGTGTCACGGTAACGTCACCTGAAGGCGCGATCAATTCTTCAAGCGTCGAAGCTTTGAGGCGATAGATTTTTTCCCTCACTCCCGATGCGCCATGGTACGCCGGTATTACTCCCCAGCAGATTACGCCTGCAAAGGCTTCAAGCGTGCAAAGGCTTCAAGGCTTTGGGATCTGGCTAAAACGGTGCAGTATGACGCGGTGTGTTTCGGCGGCTAACTTGCGCAACGAAAGCACTGGTTTACAAATCTTTGCACAGAGGCTCTTTGGGCGCCACCATAACTAATCTCCTCTGAACTATGGCGAATAGGAATGACGGTTCCCCTCCCGAAAACGTACTGCCCAGATAAGGACGTCAGACATTGTATACCACCGCACCACATTCTAGAAAGGATGTATTGTTTTACCTTCTGTGGAAAGGCCTGCAGACATTTTATACGACGAGACGGAGCATTTATTTTCGGGACCGGGGCATAGGATTGCAAATGCCTACGCACGCCGACGGCGCTGGCCCGGTAGTGCATTTTCTGGGGGTCACGCATATTTACCAAAGCACAGAGGGTGTTAAGGCGGTACGCATACAGCCGTCTTTGAAAAGCTGTATAGACCTCTTCTTCAGAAAAGGGGAGTATTTCTTTTCTGGGCCGATGCAAGGTGTAAAGAAAGTCACGTCCTCGGCAGTGCATTAGGGCACCACGCCCATTTACAACAGCCCAGACGTTGCAATACAGCGGCACCAAGGTAGCCCTTGTGGGAAAAGTTGCATGTGTGCTAAATCAACCCAGTGTGAAATAGGGTGTCCCGGCTACATCGCGAAAAACCACTGGTCTACACAACCACCTAATCGGAGGGAAGGGGAACGTCTTTGCTGGACTGTTGCGCAAGAAAACAAAAGCTGACGTCACGGCCTAGGCAGTGCATAATTATTAGGCCACATGTTCACTGCAACATGGGCTATCAATGTGGGAGAGGCGACCAGGGAGTCCTTGTTGGAAAGGCTACACACGCCCTAAAACGTTCCAGCATCAAGCAATGTGTTTCGGACGATTCGGGAGAAGACACAAAATTCCGCCATATCCACGAAGTGAATGATGATGAGTGGGCGAAGCTCCGGAGGTAAACCTGGTAAACCATGAATCCTCTGTACATTTTGCCCACTCGATTTTATTACATCGCTCCCCCTAGCGTACGTCGCCGCACTAAATCGAACGATTGCCTTCAACCAATGACACGCGCCATATGTGACATCATTCCTATTTTATAAGATCTCGCGTCTTTCATCAACTACAAGTACCGCTTTCTAGTTTATAACATCTTGCATCTTTTCATCATCAGCTACAAGTACCACCATCTAGTAAACACTAGAAGAACTAAACGAGAGGTGGCTACATACAGGAGACGGTACCGCCATCTAGTGAACACTGCAAGAACTAAACTAGAGGTGGCTACATACAGGGGACGGTACCGCCATCTAGTGAACACTGCAAGAACTAAACTAGAGGTGGCTACATACAGGCTACAGGGGACGCACAGCCCACGCCTTAAGGAGCTTCGCCCCTAAAAGATTATGCTTGCAGACATATATGTACTGCAACAACCGAGTAGGCCTCCTACTTTTTGCCACGTCTTTACGATACGAAAAATCTCCAAGCTGTCAGCAACGCCGCACTCTGGCGCCGTCATTTGTCAAAAAGAGAAGAGAAAACGAGGACGCCAGCATCCACCCTTTTCAATTTCAACTTTTTTTTTCAAATGTCGAAAGTTGTAAGCTGAAACTGCTGCACGCGGGCTCGGCGACACGGATGCGGAGGGATTAACGACGAAACTGTCAATGGCGCACACACTTGAGTGCGACGTACAGAACGACTAACCGACGGCGGAGACAATGGAGACCACCATCTTTTCTCATGGCGAACAAAGTTTCGTTTTGCCTAGCCATATGCAGCTTACGATGTAATATTTACCAGAGCTTGTTACCGGTGACAAGTCAACAGAAGACAGGGAGGTCATCACGTATGGTTTAATCTTTTGGTTTGCGTGACGTGGCAAAAATTTACGATCAATGACACACCTAAAAATAAGAATAACGCTGGCTCGATCGAGCAATGATCACGCGAGACGACGTGACCGCTTTCAGTCACAAAGAAACGTTTTCGCGAGTACGCTTGAAAAATATATTGAGAAAACGAGCAGCAGCAGCAGCAAGAAAAACAAACGTATCACGCATTCAAGCTATTTGACGCATGTCGATCAATCGAGCCAATTAATTAATGCTATATAACTCAAGGAAGTACATCAAACACAGTGGCGTACGAAAATATAGAGTTGAAATCTAACAAACGTTAGGAGGAAAGTTATAGGTCGCGACATTCTGCCTTATTATCAGGTAACCAATCATTACAGGTTTAGACATCTTTGTTAACAATACCCAGGAACGTGAGTGCCATTCGCAGGCCCATATACCTTGACGATGTCAAACTGTCCCATGAAAGTAAATCGGCATAGCAGAAACCAAAATGAATAAAAATGGCGGTGGTCAGTAAGTTCACTAAGCTTGAAATCAACCTCATACTGCGATCGTCAATTGTAAAAATATTACTAGTGAAAAAAATTTGTGTGTTTATAAAAAAACGATAAACCTGCCACACATTGCAAGTTTTCGCCAAAGTGAAAGCGAAAGAAAATTAAAACACAAATGAATAAACTATCATACTCATGAGGAGTAGCGCTTGGAAATTATTGAAAAAAGTTATTTCGTAATAATTACTCAAATTAGTAGTGTTATATAAACTATTTGGCGTGACACAGTATCGCTAGGGTGCCCAAAGTATGAAGCACCCTCAAGGCTCCGCTGATTTTTTTTTTTTTTGCTAAACATAACCGCCTTGACTATACTTGACACATTCACATTTATACCCGCACGATTTCTTTTCGGCATGATCGGCTATTGTCAAGAACTGACCGTATACACTTTATACGAAATGACCTGTGCACACACACACACACACACACACACACACACACACACACACACACACACACATATATATATATATATATATATATATATATATATATATATATATATATATATACATCAGACGACACCAGCCAGCACTTCCCGTCATTTCATGTTTTATGGCATCCAAGCACGCACTATTCCATCAAACGCGTTCCGTAGCTGCGTGTGTTCGTTGAATGAGCACTGCACTGCTGCAAATAAATTCGAAGTTCCATTCAACCACGACAACACGGGCTCCCTGTCATCTTACATTGTTTTATTATATATGTATTCGACGTCACGGTAACATATACGACAGGTCCGGGTATTCTCTATTGCGTGAATATGGAGGTGTAGCCCCCTCATAGGCAACGAAAGACGACAACTTTATCAACGTCCCGGGCATATATATATATATATATATATATATATATATATATATATATATATATATATATATATATATATATATATATATATATATATAAACCTACGTACAACTCTATGCAGGTATGCTAGGGGGTGTCATAACTTGTGCACGTGCTTTCGCATATTTCGAAATGGCAGCAGGACTCGTAAATTTACAACGCGGTGCGAAGGACAGCAGCCGGAAAGGACGCTGGATTCCGGCTCCGTATATCGCGTCAAAGGGAGAGAATAATAAACCTAGAAATACAAAAAAAGATACGGGAATGCGAAAGGCAGAACCAACCGCCAGCGCCAGCAGGAAAAGGGGCGGAAAACAACACATTTTCTAAAATGAAAATGCAATGAAATAAAATGTTTGCTTTGTTTTGTTGTTTTTTACTTCTAATTGGAACGCGTGAAGAAATAAAAATTGATGCACAAACTGGGTTATGTTTGTTACTGTGCGCCACCATATAGAAGGACTGTAAGCTTTTTCCGGTTACAATGCACACGTTTTTACGGAGCAGCCTCTAGGATCCTTTGTGCCGGTGAATTTTGAATGTGCTATTAACATTCATTTTGTTTTGTTGACTTCTTTATGCTTTTTCGGTATGTGAAATTCAATGATCTCAACAAGACCGAAAGCCTTGATATATATATATATATATATATATATATATATATATATATATATATATATATATATATATATATATATATATATATATATATATATATAGAGAGAGAGAGAGAGAGAGAGAGAGAGAGAGAGAGAGAGAGCACCGAACGCGTTATTCGGAGGTCGTAGGTTCGATTCCTGCTCATGGCAAGTTCTTTTTTCACCCACTTTTCTTTATTATATACTTTACATGGGTATTAATAACTTCCCCTATGCATTCCTTGGCATTATTGTCAGTTAGATCACATTATATTGTGTCAAAACACGGAAAAACGAGCCCTAAGGTATGCACTTATATATATATATATCATTCAATTATTTATTCATTTCACAAGACTTCTGATCTCATTTGAGATCATCAAATTTCACATACCAAAAAGGCATAAAAACACAACAAAAATTTTGATAGTATTTTGAAATTTCACCAGTACAAAGGATTTTAGAGGCTGCTCCGTGAAAATGCGTGCACTGTAACCGGAAAACGCCTATACAGTCTTTTCGTGGTGGCGCATCGCAGCAAACATAACCCAGCTTGTGCACCAATTTTTATTTGTTCCCGCGTTCCAATTCTGACATTAAAAAAACAACTAAACAAAGTAAAATATTTTTATTTCATTGCATTTTCATAATAAAAAAACAACGATATGCTGTTTTCCGCCGCTCTTTCCTACTGGCGCTAGCGCTTGGTTCTGCCGTTTATTTTCCCGTATCTTTTTTTTTTTGTAGATGTATTATCCTTTCCTTTTGATGTGATATGCGTAGCCGGAACCCAGCATCCTTTCTGGGTGCTGTCGTTCGAATCGCGTTGTAAATTTGCGAGCATATATATAGGCGCATTTGCAGGGAAACGGCGCACGCCTATTCTATATGTGCGTGCAAACGACAATTGAGCAATTCTTTCCCTGCCATGCGCACAAGTAAGAAAAACCCGACAGCTGTGTTCTAGATTACTCGAAGATAAAAACGGCGTGTTACACGAGTGTTCCATAAAAGAGGAGGATGATTCACGAGCGGCAGGAGAGTTAAAATGAAAAGAGCGCTTTGTTTTAAGAGTGTTCTAGTACAACGAAGTTTGCAGAACAGCGCTAAAAAAAAAAAACGCCGGGCCTGTGCCCAAGGCGCAGCACAGTCAAAGTGAAAGCTAGAAAAGCGGGCTTTCAGAACCTTTTTTTAAATGCTTATAGGGTAACTGCTGCAAAAACACTTGCTGGGTATCCACTACGGCATTAACAATAATAATAATTTCTGAGTAATTGATTTGATTGATTTGTGGGTTTTAACGTCCCGAAACCACGATATAATTATGAGAGACGCCGTAGTGGAGGCCTCCAGACATTTCGACCACCTGGTGTTTTTTAACGTGCACCCAAATTTGAGTACACGGGCCTACAACATTTCCGCCTCCATCGGAAATGCAGCCAACGCAGCCGGGATTCGATCCCGCGACCTGCGAGTCAGCAGCCGAGTAACTTAGGCACTAGATCACCGCGGCGGGGCATAATTTCTGAGTAGTAGGACAGCATTCGCTATGCTGTTTTTCGTCATTCTTCTGAGAAGCTTTGTATCCGTTTAACACTTGCAAGGAATTTTGTGCCACTCGTTTGTGCAGTGGCTGACGACGATGAAGAATTATGCCTAAAGTAGGTATGCTCCAAAGTTATTAGGTGATCGAAATCAAGCTTTTGTAATGGGTTGGAGCATTGGACGACCCACTCGTTACGCTATTCGCATCGTGTAACGCCTCGCTGTTCTTTAGCCGTTGTAAAACGCTTCATTACTAATATTAACGCGATTTATTTCCCGACATTAAGTCTGTCTAAGGCAAGTTTACGAACAAGTCCAAAGCACCGGCGTCGCTCAGGAGGAGAAAGACGAAGACGACGTTCTGAACGGACGCGTTTTTCATGTTCTCCGCTTCGAAGGATTTATCGGCCATGGGCCGAGGTGCTGCTCAGGCTTCAGCCAGCGGCAACGACTACCGTGTTGTACCTCCTCGCCTTCCCACCGGTAAGCTTGTTGTGGACTCTGTCTTTCTACATGCGGACTTAGCTGGTCGCCCCTACCGGGCTCAAGATTTTAGAGATGCTCTTCGGGACATCATTGACTTGAAGGAAATAAGCTCCATAGGTCAATTTCAAATGTCTCATGTTTGGATGGTCACATGCAAGTCAACGCTGATGAAAACAAAGTTGGTCACAAGAGGCGAATTTTTCGTCAAAAGTCGTCGATGCCTCGTTATAGACCCGGAGCCCACGGAAGTGAAGTTGAAGCTTATGTGGCTTCCTGAGCGCTTGGAGGACGCCTATGTGTGCGAGGCACTGCAAGCTTTTGGGAAGGTCAAGACAATATCACAAGAAAGCTGGAAAGTAGCGGACATGGAACAAATGCGGACGCTAAATAGGGATGTTGTTTTGTCCCTTGCTTATGGAGTTCGCATTGCGGATATTCCTCACATTCTTGTTGTCTGCGGAGTGCAAAGCCTCGTCCTGATACCTGGCCGCCCACCACTTTGCCTTCGGTGCAGTAACGTTGGGCACATTCGTCGAAACTGCAGGACCCCTCGCTGTGACAACTGTCGACGCTTCGGTCATTCGCCCGAAGATTGTGTTATGACATACGCCAACAAGCTGCGACAGCACACAAAACAGCCAGATGATAACCTACAAGAGCATATTATAGATGCCACCGAGGTTTTGGATGCAACGGGAGACACTCCGTCAATGTCATATGCTGCAAGCTCTACCACAAGGAATCCAGAAGAGGAAAGAAAGTCACCCGCTGTTGACACAGTTGAAACTTCTACGTGCAAAGAGCCAAGTGAATCATGCAAGCAGCATACCCAAAACGACTCCGCACCACCCCTAGCACAAGTAGGAGTTCCTTTGGAGTGCTGTTGCGCTGACCCATAAAGATGCCGAAGAACCACCAGTACAAGATAGAGACTCTGGGCTGGATGCCGCAGAAAGTTCATCACCTGCTTGCGCTGCAGCTCCGCAGCAGCTTTTTCATCATGGTGCAGTATCGGAAGATGATATGCAGATCTCTACGGATACAGCAATACTGAAACGTCGCGCATCGTCCAGCTCGGTTTCAAGCAAAGGGAGTGACCCAGCGTCAGTGACTAGGGAGTCACGCCGTCGCCGAAAGTCCACGCCAAAGGGGAAGTATCGCCGATCCCGATCTAGGAGGCCTGCTGGGGGCTCACGGGAAGCCTCAGCGCCAACTCTTGGGACTGATCAAGTGGGACGATAAGCGAATTAGAAGGTAGTCACCATGGCGCAGTCTGAGCGACTCATATTTGCCACCTTGAACGTACGCGGCCTTAGGTCTTCGCAGAAACAAGCACAACTCCGTAGACTTCTCAATCTGAAGCGTCTCGACTTTGTCGCCATCCAAGAGACAAAGATCGAGAGCGAGGAAGAGACCGAGAAGGCCCTGCGGCCTTTTCTGTCTCAGTTTAATGTGTGTGTCTCACATGCTAAAGGTTTATCTGCGGGCTGTTGGTTGTTTCTGAGAAAAAGCCTAACCTGTTCAGCATTGTGCACTAGTGTTGATGAAGAGGGCAGGTATATATGCTGTGATTTTTTGTTGCAAGGAGTGCCATGGAGAATTATCAATCTATATGCGTTTAATGATGTTCCGAAACGGCTTGAGTTATTTGAAAAAGTGCGTAATTTACTTGACGTCGACAGATGCACGGTACTTATGGGAGATTTCAACTGCGTATGTGAAGCTATTGATCGTTATAATTCTGCTGGAAAGAGAGACAGGAGTGGTGAGCTTTTATCCGGTATTGTAGATAATGCAGGACTAATTGACATTGGGGTCTCGAATCGGGCAACAGCATATACAAGAATACAAGGCAGCTCTCATGCTCGCCTTGACCGGATTTACGTGTCCTCATCACTCCTATCTCGTAAAATTTCCTGCAGCACCGAAGCTGTATCATTCTCAGACCATTGTATTGTCATAGCGCAAATTGGCAAAAATCGTCACAAACAATTCCGTCCCCAGTGGGCCCTTTGGAAAATGAATGCGAAGCTCCTCTGTGATCAGGAATTCATGAATCGCGTCCAGATGGCATTGAGGCAATCTTTTTCGATTGGTTTTCATATCTTCGCTGCTTGGGAGCTTTTTAAACAAGAAGTTCGCTCTATAGCTTTAGAAATTGGGGCTGTTAAGTCTTTCTATAGAAAGAATGATGAAAAGATACTTGTTAAAAGTCTTTGCAATCTTTATGAGATGGAATGCGAAATGCCGGGAAAGTACATCAAAGATATTGAGAATATTAAGTGCCAACTACAGAGATATGATGCTGCTCGCTACCAAGGGGCACGTATTAGATCTCGGAACCAGCGCACTTTAAATTCTGAGCAACCGACGCGCCAAGTTTTACTTGATGAGCAACGCCATGCGATTTCTAAAGTTATTCCAGACTTGTACTTTAACAATGTGCTCATAAAAGATAACGGAGACATTACTTTGGCGTTCGAAACGTACTATAACAGCTTATTTAGCTCTCCCTCTGATGATCCTGACGCTCACCTCAAGGCTAGTTTTGTTTCTCTTGTGAACCCCTTGAAGGACAGTGATTGTGAAGTCATTAATGGGCCCATTACTCTACAGGAAATCGAGCAAGCAATCGACAACTTGCCTTTATTGAAAACACCGGGGCCTGATGGCATCTCAGGCGAATTTTACAAAGCTTTCAAGAAAACGCTTGCTCCTATATTGCTGAATATTTTTCAGATGAGTTACGACATGGATACACTCCCTCAATCTTTTTGCAAAAGTCACACTGTGTTAATACCGAAAACAACTGACAAGGAAAAACTTCGCTTCGTTGAGGGCTACAGACCAATATCGCTGTCAAATGTGGACTACAAAATTTTCGCAAAAGTATTAGCAAATAGGTTGCAATTTGCTATGTCGATCCTCATTGGGTCTCATCAGACATGTGGGATCAGAGGTCGATCCATACAAACCAATATACATGTCGCTCAAACAATGCTTCAATACTGTCATGGTTCTCAAGAACATCTTGCAATGCTACAGGTAGACCTTGCAAAAGCTTTTGATCGTGTTCGTCATTCCTTCCTTTTTTCTCTTCTCGAACAAGCTAATGTTGGCAAAGTTGTTCTTAAAGGCGTTAAATTATGCTATAATGAATGCTCAACTCGTCTGATAGTTGATGGTCAACTCTCCAAGCCAGTTTCTATTCGCTCTTCAGTAAAACAGGGATGCCCGATGTCACCTCTTTTATTTGCACTTTATCTAGAACCACTGTGCTTAAGCATAATACAGTCGAGTTGCATTCATGGCTTTAGAATATTAGGCAGTGAGGTTAAAGTATTGGCTTATGCAGATGATGTCGCATTTTTTTTGCACAGATAAACCAAGTGTCGAAAATGTGGTATATACTATTGAAAAGTTTGGCGTAGTATCAGGAGCTCGTTTAAATGCCTCTAAAAGTTTAGGACTGTGGTTTGGCTTGTGGGGTAGCACACCGAACCACTTTGCAGGGATTAATTGGACAAGAACTCCTCCAACATACCTCGGTGTACCATTGCATGCATATAGATTCAGTGCGCATTACTGGAAGGAACGTGTCCCTAAGCTTGAACGACAGGCCCAGACATTTGTGCCCTATCGACTTTCGATATTTGGGAGAGCTGAAGCTTGCAATACTTTCTTAGCGACAAAACTTTACTGTGTATTGCAACTTATTCATTGCGCAAGATTCTATATACAACGCTTTCATCGAATTTTCGCTACTTTCATATGGTCTTCGACTTTTGAGCCCATGCGTCGTGATAATATATTCAAGCCAGTTAGTGAGGGCGGGTTAGGACTAAAACACCTTTATCTATGGCAAATAGTGTCCCGATTCTTCTTTTTTCGAGACAATTCCCATACTGTAATCCGTTCCTTCTTGCAGGTTACATTGTTGATTGCTTACCAGATTTAATTGTTTCATCCAACTTCTCCGAACGCCCATGCTTGTGGGGATTCATGCAGGAAGTTTACCTCGCAGTTCAGTTCCTTAAAGCTCGCTTCTCTGTAGAATACCTGTACTCAGTAACGCGCAAGGTGCTTTATAAGGACCTATTGAGTACACTCTTCCCATCTCCATTGTACCGTTCACTGTACGCCAATCTTCCTGGTCACGATGTGTTGAAGCGAGTGCGCAAAATGTACATTCCACCGAATTCAAAAACATTCTTCTATAAACTCCACTCTGAAACATTGGCGGTAAACACATGGTTAGAAAGAAAAGGCATTTTCATTCCGTCTGTTAACTGCCGTCTATGTGATGTGCCGGAAACGATTGAACATTGCTTTGTTAGCTGCAAAGATGCCATACTATTTTGGGATGTCCTTCAGCGAGCACTGAAAAAACGTTTCGTCATTAATTCTCACACAATACGTTACCTTCTGCCAGCAACACTTGATGAAGTGCCATATGATATGTTTTTCCTCATGGGTTTGCACAGCTTGTGGAAGACACGAATGCAAGACCGCAATGCAGAGCCCACCACCTCTTCAAGCGCACACTTCATTCAAATGGCTATCCACCTAAAAAACATCTACGACGAGCTAGACTTTAGACCGGACTGGTACTCCGTCTTAGAGAACTGTTTGACCTCACCCCTTTTTTTTGTTTGTATAACACGATGTGAAGAACTCTTCATGTGAGGAACTCACGCTGTGTTAGCCATTTAGTTTTTTGAGTAACGCTTGAGCGCTTACTTTGGCGATTTGATTGTACTTTTGTTCGCTTGATATTGTCTTTATTGCCCAAGTACTTTATTAAATACCATGAAAAAAAAAAGCACCGGCGTCGCTCAGTGGTAGAATACTGGGCTGGCACGCAGCGAGCCCGGGTTCGAGCCTTACTGTGTCCTTACTTCTAAGTTTTTTTTTTCTTATTTCACGATAGTGCATGGTTACGGACACCGGCGACGGCGGATAACTACAGCGCCGCGCATGACCCGATTTTTGATCTTATGACAGCTTTCACTGTAAACGTATCTGTACAAACGACGTACAGGGTAACTGGGCAAAGGCTGTCAAACATTAAATGATGGGGTTTCACCTCCCAAAACTACGACATGATCGTGATGGATGCTTTCGTGGAGGCTTCCGGAAATTTCAACCATCTGGTGCTTTTGAACTTACACTAGTATCGCACAGTAAACAGGCCTTTGGCATTTACCCCTCATCGAAATGGGAGCCGCCAGGGCTGGGAATTTGATCTCGCATCCTTCGGGTCTGGGGAGCCTTCATGTGCGCGCCGCCTCCGCTTAACGGAGGCGGTGCGCACGTGAAGGCTCCCTATTCGGGTCAGCAGTCGAAGGTCGTAACCACTAGACCACCGCGGTGAATATCGGCAATTCACAAAAGCTTCAATCGCTTGAAGGGGAAGAGATCACGCATCTCCGCAAGGCGCAGACGGGAGTCTTTTCAAGTTCATCGCGGCTCAGCAAAATATATCCCACGTTATATCGCAACGCTTGTCCGTAGTGCGAAAGTTCGCCAACATTGTATCACATCTATTGGGAGTGTGATTGAAAGTCACATAATTTTGAAATCTTTCTTTAGGCGATACCATTGTAACTAGTTCGGAGCAATGAGAGGCCAAACTTGCCAGCTCGGACCCAGAGGTGCAATTAGCATTTCTGAGTCATGTTAGGCATTGGGCTTGGCCAACATGCCCCTGAGCACCCCTTTTCTGCCCCTTCTCTCAAAATGAAGTTTGGTTCTTCTTCTTCGTTTAGAAAAAGAAAGAAAGACAATGTCGTCGAAAGACGACAGTTTCCCGCCGGCCTTTTTTCGCATACATACATACATACATACATACATACATACATACATACATACATACATACATACATACATACATACATACATACATACATACATACATACATACATACATACATACATACATACATACATACATACATACATACATACATACATACATACATACATACATACCGAAATATCTGCGTATAAGTATCCGAATAAAGACTTCATGAAAAGCTGCAGTCCATGACATCAGCTACGGGCGCGATGTGTCTGGCGCCCATGCACGCACGAAGCCAAGCGCACCTACTGAAACCTTTTTTTCGCTTTCATTTCTTTTCTTCGCTGCGACGCTCGAGTTTTAACAGCGCCGTAGTACATTCGATCCATTATGCGCAGTGCTCGGCGTGGTTCCGCTTTCCACACCACCTGCGCGTCGGCTGCGACTACAGGGCAGGCCGAGGCGACGCTAACTGTCGGAGCACTCAGCCGTAATTAAACGTGTTTTTAGCGCTAATGCGCCGTAACCCTTTCCCGGCTTTCGTCCTTTCTTCGTCCTGCGTTTTCGAACAGACAGCCCGTCTCCGCATTGCACGCAATTGACTTTTTTTCGGGGAATCTTGGCATCGCTTTATGTTATAAGGGTATAGCGATACCAATCTTCGAAGCTAAGCTTACTCCACCGCACAAGTCTCCTGTATACAGAGGCGGCTCCGGGAAGGTGTGGAACTGAGTAAACGCTGCTATTTATTTATTTATTTATTTATTTATTTAGAATACCCTCAGAGTCAATGGCATTACAGGGGGGGGGGGCAAAAATACAGAAAATCGGAAGTATAGTTCAAAAAAGATCACAAGACAAAAGAACAAAAAATGCAGAAAAAGAACTCTCAACGATTCCCGAGTACATTTCGAAAACATTACAAGTACTTACGCAAATTATAGCGGCACAAAAAAACTAAACAAAATACAAGATCCGTTAAGTATAAACGAAAGTCGAAATTCGGTGTATCAATGAAGATAGACGCATGATACAAGTATAACTGGCGGTGCCTAGTTTAAAAGAAAAAGAAAGAAAAGTTGGAGAAAAATATCACGTACAACTACTTTAAATTGGTTAGTATCTTCGATGGTGACAACATCTGGAGGAAGGTGATTCCACTCGTCACTTGTGTGTGGCACAAATGGGTGAAGGAAAGAGGAGGACCTTCAAGATGGAATATGAGTGAGTCAGCTAGTGAAACAACTTTATTTGGGTCCACAAAAAAAATGCGAGTAAACTCACATTTTATTTTTGACAGCGGAGTCGATTGAAGGGAAGCTACAGAGCAATACGATTTTTCGCGCATTAGTAAAGTACAATTTCACAATCCCAAAACAACCACTCACACCGCGAAACAACCATTGGTAAGGGAAAAAAACGCACGAAAATACAACGTGTGGGTTCTTGGCATGCTCCTCCGGAAGTGGAGGCACGCGCACGTCGAGGCACCCTCGGAAAAGGCGCCACCTTCAGATTCCCGCACCAAACACTGTGACGTCATAGATATCAAACGCGTCTACTGGGTTCTATGAAGCTTCTAATCGATGTAAATCAAAACAATTGCAATCTGTAGGTGCCACAGACGTAACATAAGAAGTTTCTGAAAAATTTCATCGCGCCAATGTCGCGAAAATGGGGAAAAAATGCATTCCGAAAATTTTTGACGTCACGAGCAAAGATTTCGGCGCGAAAATTGAAAATGAAACTTCAACGTGATGTTCTCCGCTAATAATCAACTTATGATATTAGAGTTCTCAAAGTGCAGTTAGTCAATATAAATCAAGTCATGGTTTTTCCTTTAGTGTACCTTTAAGCTCTGAGTAAAGTCGGTGTCCTAGATCGAAAGAAAAAGGGATCCTTTAGCTCCAACTTTAAAAGATGAACGCAATAGCAATCTCCCTTCCATAGTGCGCACTTGAACACTTAGTGAATGAAATCGTTTAAAACTCGCTATGCACCCTCTACGTGACCTTGAGGGTACAGGCGCAGTAGCGTGTGTGCCTTTTGTAGTGGGTGACTGGCTTTAAACCACGCAGTCATTAGGATAATCCGATGTTCTGACGCCCTCTGGCCGTGTATGCTTGTACCACGTATTATTATATACTTCAATATTTTTTGTTGTATTGCGAAGCATGTACACAGGACGCATCTGTTTTTAACGAGCTTATGGTGCAAAAAAAAAAAACACGAAAGACGGACAAGCGCAAGCTATCAACTACTGTTCATACTGTTGATAGCTTGCGCTTGTCGTTCTTTCTCATTTTTTTTTTTTCGCGCCATAGGCGCGTTAAGATTGAACCAACTCGCCCAAAAAGTCACTCTGCTGCGTCTGTTTGTATAGCATAGAACTGCAACAGTGCAACTATATGCAATACTCTGTACCACCCGGCCGCAGTGGTCTAGTGGCTAAGGTACTCGGCTGCTGACCCGCAGGTCGCGGGATCGAATCCCGGCTGTGGCGGCTGCATTTCCGATGGAGGCGGAAATGTTGTAGGCCCGTGTGCTCAGATTTGGTTGAACGTTAAAGAACACCAGGTGGTCGACATTTCCGGAGCCCTCCACTACGGCGTCTCTCATAATCATATGGTGGTTTTGAGATGTTAAACCCCACATATCAATCAATACTCTGTACTATAAACGCACTCTAATAAATATCATGTTCAAAAAACAAAAAGATGCGTGGCTGTGTGGTAGAACATCGGCTTGACACGCAAACGACCAGCGTTCGATCCCTTCTAACACCCAGGATTTTTTATCATTTATTTCGTGGCGTGTTTCTCGCTTTTACGGTCTGGCACAAAATGACGACTTTCCGCTCACAACCGCCAACGCCGAAATTTTTGCGAAACGCGCTCTTTTAACACTATCGCGTTGAAACTCGGCAGGTATGTTCTACAGAAAACGGGCATGCGCGAAGCAGCGCCTAGCAAGCAAGGTATAGCAAGGGGGTGGGATTGGGGAGGGAAAGAAGAAGGGAGGGCAAACCATGTCATAGCCTTGTATCGTCTACTTTAGAAAGTATGCGGGCCAGGAAAGTGAGTGAGGAGGCAAAGGAGCAAGTGAGAGGGTGAGCCACAGGACTACCATTTGTGATATAGCAAGAAGTGGTAAACATAGAAGGGTGAGGAAGAGGGAAAAGGAAGAGAGGGCAAGGCGAGTCATAGCCTTGTATCGTCTACTTTAGAAAGTATACGGGCAAAGGAAGTCAGTGGGGAGGGAAATGACTAAGTGCGACGGTGAACCACAGGACTACCATTTAAGGTATAGTATATAGCAAGAAGTGGTGATAGTACGGTGGTGACAAGGAGAGAAAAAAGCAGAGATGGCAAAGCATGTCATAGCCTGGTATCATCTACTTCAGAAAGTATACGGGCAAGGAAAGTGAGAGTGAGAAGAGAAAGGAGCAGGAGAGAGCGTGAACCATTGGAGAACCATCGCATAAGCAGGAGTGGGATAGGAGAGAGAAGATGAGAAGGGAAAGGGGGAGAGAGGTAAAGCATTACATACCCTTGCAGAATTTAGCAGGTATACGGGCAGGGGAATAGTGAATGAGGAGGACTGATGCAAGGACGCGGAGTAGGGGGAGCAGCTATGGAAAACTTTTGTGTCAGTATCCCATCATGAAATACCACCACTTTCGTTTTTCTCTTTCTTACTTTCTTACAGTAACTCTTTTTCCCTCTTATGAATCATTCCCAAGACCTATATACAGTCAGAAAGGCCGTTGTAGCGAAACCGTCACAGTACGCTTATCTTATCACCTACAGTGGGTAGAAAAAGAAGATAAAAAATAATAAACGAGTACCATTACATACACCCCGCTAGCTCACAGAATTCGCGCGCCTACACGCACGGTAGCTCGCTTATCAACCGTTGAATATGCAAAACCCGGCAAGCCGGGAACGAAAAATGACGCCGCGTCGAAAAACGCCAACAAAGCTAAAACATAAAAGGGGGGAAAAAAAGTAAGTAGTAGGCGACGCACCTTATATGGTTGCCGTCTGCTCTTGCAACACAACGGAGTAGGGAATTTCAAGGACTCGTTGCTTTGGTTAACACAACTTCGTTGAAAAGCAGCACATAATGAAGAAAATGAGGTTGTACGGGAGGTTAATTGTACTGTTGGTGATTGATATGTAGGGTTTAACGTCCCAAAACCACTATATGATTATGAGAGACACCGTAGTGGAGGGCTCCGGAAGTTTCCACCACCTGGAGTTCTTTAACGTGCACCCAAATCTGAGCACACGGGCCTACAACATTTCCGCCTCCATCGGAAATGCAGCCGCCGCCGCCGGGATTCGAACTCGCGCCCTGCGGGTCAGCAGCCGAGTACCTTAGCCACTAGACCACCGCGGCGGGGCTAACTGTACTGTTTTATGTGTAACGTAGTAATTGCCCAAAAGGTCTGAAGAAACATATAGTAAACGAAAATAGGTTGCAACAATCGAATTGCGCGTCATTCGTAGGCTGCAGTTTCATTCCCTACCACGAGTTGTCTTTTGGTGCACTTCAATTTTTTTCACATTTATGCTAAGATTACCAAAAAAGCAATTATAACAGTGCAAATAAAAAGCACTTCTACTTTTCTTGGCTTCATTATCGGCAATTTTTTATTACGGTTGTGTCGAGAAACGGCAGAGGACATCGACACAAAGAGAAAAAAAAATAACTGGAAGACGACGCAACTTGTGCCTACAAATCCCGCCGTCGTGTTCCAATGGTTACGGGGCTCGGCTGCTGACCCGCAGGTCGCGGGATCGAATCCCGGCTGCGGCGGCTGCATTTCCAATAAAGGCGGAAATGTTGTAGGCCCATGTGCTCAGATTTGGGCGCACGTTAAGAACCCCAGGTGGTCAAAATTTTCGGAGCCCTCCAATAAGGCGTTTCTCATAATCATATGGTGGTTTCGGGACGTTAAACCCCACATATCAATCAAATCATGCGGGAGGCTCGCGAAATGTATTTCTTAAATAAAACTCCACAATTTATTAAACTCGTGTCCGCCGTTCGCTGTAGGAACACCGCCAGCCCGACCGCCACGAAAGAAAGTCGAAGACACCGTAAAAAAAAAAAGAAAGCGATAAAAGTCGCTTTATATCTTAGCATCGCATATTGTTAAAAGGGTCGTATGTTATTAGACCTGTATATAGGCGCCTCTAGACGTGTTATCGGTATGCGCAGGCATTAAATTAAGGTATCGGAAGAAATAAAAAAAACTGGCACGTCCGTCCATCCGTCCGTCCGTCCATCCGTCCGTCCGTCTGTCTGTCCGTCCGTTTGTGCGTCCGTCCGTCCGTCCGTCTGTCTGTCTGTCTGTCTGTCCATCAGTCCGTCCGTCTGTCCATCTGTCTGTTTCTCTCTCTCTCTCTGTGTGCACGTGCGTGCGTGCGTGCGCGCGCGCGCGCGTGTGTGTGTGTGAGTGCGTGCGTGCGTACGTGCACATTTTTTTTTCCGGCGCGTGCAAGACCGCGGTAGCGACCGCATAAGCAACGGCAGAGGGTGCAGTAGCTGAGGACGTGCCCTTTATCTCGCGTAAACATCTGTATCGCGCACGCATGCAGAGGCACGCGATGCAGCCCGCGCCAAGCGCGCACGCTCGGTGCTACGTACACTAGCTGCTGCGGTTGTGTATCATACGACGACGTACGCGAAGACGACGACTGCCGGGTTTACGCCGCTTGGGCAAACGCGAAACACTCCGAATACCCGTACCGTGCCGTGTGGCATAGCTCGGCGTGTGAACGGGTGTAACGTGTATAGGCTGCTGCTGCGCTATAGCGTGCCAACGAGCGCGGACGGCGAAACGTGATAGACGCACCGACGATGCGCTGAAATTCCACATCCTCCTCGAAGTTTCGGTAGTAATACAATAATAAAAACAGACTTCCAACAAGTTATAGTTACTATAATAAGCTTCCACAGGGTGTCTATCTAGCTTCGCCGCGGTAGTCTAGTGGTCATGGCACTCGACAGCTAACCCGATAGTCAAGGTGATCGAATCCGCGGCTGCAGGATTTTCGATATAGGCAAAAATGTCCGACGTCCACGTACTTTGATTTAGGCGCACGTTAAAGAACCCCAGCTGGTAAAAAAATTATCGGAAACATCCACTACGGCATCTCTCATGATCACATCGCGGCTTTTGGACGTAGAACTCGAAGTATTACTATACGACGTGGTAACCATCGAAACCTTGACGATGTAACGCTATAGGCCTGAAAATTTTGCCCTACCCGGTTCCCTCTTTGCTAGCTGTATTGAACTAACGTCCTCTTTATCTCTCTCTCTCTCTCTCTCTCTCTCTCTCTCTCTCTGTGTGTGTGTGTGTGTGTGTGTGTGTGTGTGTGTGTGTGTGTGTGTGTGTGTGCGTGCGTGTGTGTGTGTGTGTGTGTGTGTGTGTGTGTGTGTGTGTGTGTGTGTGTGTGTGTGTGTGTGTGTGTGTGTGTGTGTGTGTGTGTGTGTGTGTGTGTGTCACTTCACTCCCTTTAAGTGGGACACAATGGCGGCGCGGGGGGTGTGATCTTGTGGAGCCTTGCTGGTGCACGCGATGACCCAGTTCGGATGCGATGATGAAGCTCACATGCCTCTTCTCCTGATAGCCCTTTTGTCACACGTGACTGATGAGGCGTCGGCCATAAACGAATGTAAATTCCTGTTAACAGCTTCTCGTGAAAGACGCTGTTTATCTATGAGAGCCTTCTCGGTTCGTGTAAGTTCCAAAGCGATTCGGTCAAGTCTGTCAGCAACCTCACTACCCGCTAAACCCACAAGTCATGTAATTGTTTCGTCGACAGCTTGTGAAAGCGTGGCAATTCAGGCAGCCCAGAAATAACTTTTTTTTTTGTAGGGATCGACAGGTCGTGCTGCTTTCAGACAGTATACGCCCCCTATGCCGCGACTAAATCACCGATTTGCTTTGGATCAGGACACTCAAATAACGCTGCGAATTCTTAAATACGGGCACCACGTTGGTCTTAAATTTCGATTCATGTCAAAATAAAGCGCGTCAGCCGGCGTACAGGTTCACAGGCGTAACCTGTATGGAGGAAAGAAGGGGGCTATGTCAGTCGTCACCTTCCACCCCAATGATAGCTTTACATTTGGCATGCGTACGTACGAAACACAGGCTCTAAAATTATAATTAAAGGTCCACCTTACGCTCCACCCCCCTGTTGCAAAAGATATTTCCTGTAATGACATACCGCGGATCCTAGCATCTGGTTAACTTCCCTCCCCCTCTCTCTCTCTTTCTTTTTTCTCTCTCTCCTGTAACTAGACGCGCATTTATCTACCCTTTAAATAATACGTATTAATTACATATAGTTATAATGCAAATTACATATTCTATCAGCATTGTCCAAGTGGAGTAGTCGCAAACAATTCACGGAATGTGCGAACTTTGTCAGCGCCCTCACGGAAGGTTGGCCGGTGTCAGGCAGATTACCACCGTAATCAAGCAGCGCTCCTCCTGCAGCCACTTGGTTATAAAACGCTTGGCGAGTGCAGAATGCTTACTAGTCTACGCCATTCACAAGTAATGCAATTAAATGTGCGATTGATGCATTTTCATCACTTTTCACCTCGCCATCTTACCTTCTATTTAAGTAATTATAGTGCTAATATATTTTCTTAATATTGGCCTTGCAAGCGAATAACCTAGTGAGGGGTGTTAATGACTTGTCCCCACTTTCGGGGAAGCCACGCCAGTTTCCTAAAGGCAAAGAAAAAGAAAACAAGAACTTGACCAAATTTTTCCTTTCAACCCTTCAGCTGTTTTATGTATATTTTTTTTCTTTTTAGCGTGATTATTATGTTTTCTTTTTTTCCAGTTTTTTTTTGTTTGCTTAGAAATCGTACACCTTCAAATCATTACCTATATAACCTAATTAATACAACTCTACCTTTCAAGAAGTTAATGAATTAAAAAAAAGCGAGGCACCGTCCCATTCATGGCCTATCCCCCTAGATGGGTTGCGCTAAGGTGTTGAAGAACCAACCCACCAGCCTTCAGCGTGTGTTCGTGCAGAAATAAAAACGCTTATTCTTGCGCTTAAAACAATTCCTTGATTTTTTTTGTGCGTGAGAAAGCTAACTTTTCACATAGAACACTTCTTAACAGACACGTGAACTCTCTTTGAACATTATTATTATACTCCCTTAGGAAAGTACAAAGGCCCAAAAAGGAGTTTTATGGCTCTTTAAAGAGAGTCGTATAACTGGCATATGCGGATGCACCGAATAGTAACACACTTTTTTCTTTCTTATAGTTTGTGTTCACGCGAACGCACAGTTACTGAAAAGGCGTAAAATTTCCCAGCATCTCACTCGCAGAGACGTCGGTGCTGTAAAGGTACCTTCAACGAGAGTAACCACAACGCCGTTAACCGTTACGCGCCCACTTTTTACACCCGTGAGGCTGCGTAAGCGTTTACTACACCCAGTATAGAGTCATCCCTGAACAAAATAGCTTCGTAAAGTCAGGTTCCAGGTACTTAACCCAGGGTAGTTAACCCGAACGACCTAAGTGCGACATTACGAGGCAATTTGTCGCGTTGACTGCGGCATAGGCAGTCCCGCAAAAAAAAATGCACTTCTGTTCAGTGCGGCGCAGAAGCAAAGTGTTCCATTAAACGTGGAGAGGTTATGAAGGGCGCCAAAGTGGCGTTTTGCGGAGGGCGCGTTCTTATATAATAAACAACGAGACATTTCAAACAGTCTTATGGAGGTGTGGTCACAAAGTGTCACAAAAAAAAGAAAAGAAAGAAACGAAAAGCGTAGAGCGGTGTGAAAAGTGGCACGAACAAATTCGTTTTATATAGACAGGATCAACCGTTAATAAGCACGTGGATCCCATTGCTTTAGCCGCCGCCCCGCAATATTCGGCGCGTGAAACACGTGATTATATCGTTATTCTTTATTTATCTGGAAGACAGTCATCAGGTGGTCTGTCATGGCGTATGACTCTGCCCTCAAAGCCCAAGCTATGATCATTGATTTGCTTTTTCTTTTATTCTATTTACTTTTCTCTTTTCCCCCTTTTCTTACTTTGTTTTACGGGATGGTATTTTTTTAATCAGTCAATGGCAAACGTTGTCTTATTCTCATTATATATAATTTATTTTTATATTGTTCTTTTGTAGTCAACAAACACCCCAGCTGTTCCGCTTGTGAGGGCACGGGCGACAGTTTCGGCGAATCGCGCCTCGGTTTCGCGTTTTCACGTCTACTGTATACTGCGCCGAAGTGTGCATCGTAGAAGGGGGCTCGTTTCGTAGCTTACTAACCACGTATAACTATCATGACGCGCTGAAAACTGTATACCTCGAAGAACAACACGTGCGTGGCACTCGCGTTTTTTTTTTTTTTTTCTCGAACTTGCACGTTCAGAAGATGTTGCCCCATTTAGAGTATATTGAAGTGTTACTCTTTTTCGCATAAAATAGTTTTGTTTTTTGTTTTTCACCGTAGAAAAAAGCGTATTGAAGTCAACGAAAAATGGGCAAACACGCACGATAGCTGACTATAGTGATTACAGCAGCGTGTTGCGTAAGTCGCAACATAAAAGTGGCAATCGTTAGTGTTACCCATACGTAGAAAGTTTACGAACCGGCTGCTAAACGTAACTCAGACCCTATAGTTCGAACGAACTGCAGCCATCACCCACAAAATATACCTAGCAAAGGGATAATATTAAAAAGAAGCACGCTCCATAATTTAAAGCAAGAACCTTAAAGCAGACTTCGATAAGACCTAAGTCAGGTCAATGGTAAGCTGCTACAGCTGTAAGGAAGAAATTACACCAAACATGTCTAGTTTTACAGTTACACCTTGTACTATAAGCAGGACGTAATTGGGAGTCTACAAAGCACCTATATCCTGCACCGGCCTGGATAGATCAATACGGGCGCTTCTCTCGGATGTGACCACGCACCTTCTATCTGGCAAGCATAACTTGTTCTATTTGGTTAGGCTAGCACTTGATGAAGCAACTGAAGCGCGAAATTAGTTTTCCTAATGGAGTTCATCTAATTGTTGCATCACTATAGGGCTCTGTGGCAAGCTTTTGCAGGCAGCTGCGAGATGATTAAGTTTTCTTATTTCTATCTATCTATCTATCTGTCATCTATCTATCTATCTATCTATCATCTACCTATCTATATATCTATCTATGTAGCTATCTATCTATCTATCTACCTATCTATGTATCTATGTATCTATCTATCTATCTACCTATCTATCTATCTATCTATCTATCTATCTATCTTTATATCTATATATGTATCTATCTATCTATCATCTATTTATCTATCTATCTATCTATCTATCTGATACTAGCGCGAAAACACCTGATGCTCCTACACGCAAACACTCACGAACGATTTAACACCTTCGATAAAATTAACGAACAGTGTTACAACACATTTAATCGTAATCACAATAGCAATAATTAGCTGAAGTTTTACGCACCGAAACCACGGTTACGATTACGCACGAGGTGATGCGTAGCGGCGGACACCAGATTAATTTGAACCATCTAGAGTTTAGAGACGTCACAATCGATTATCGAGTACGTCGAATCCATCACTTCGACCAACGGCCTGCCATAAGTCGCCGGGTAAAGTGACCCGTCGGCTACGATGTGGCCGCCATGACCGAGAATCGAACCCGCGCCATTAAAGCTTAGCAGCGCGACACCTTACCTTCTAAGGTACCGCGTGTCAGTTTCAATCGTCATCGCAATGATTCCTATTAATTCAGTCAACCCAGCGCGGTAAAGTTAATGGTCACGGTTGTTGACTGCTGAGCCGAGGGTACCCGATGGTCGCAGTATCGAATCGGTCGCATTATACGATAGAAGCAAAGTGCTACATAGGGGCCCGAACGCTTCGATCTAAAAAAGCCCCCAGACGATCAAAATTTCCGAAGCTCTCCACTGCGGCGTCTCTTATAACGGTATAATGGGTTTGGGACGTAAACCCCCAACCATTATTACTATATCCTTTCATTCGGTGCTTATCCAAGCGCTCTCGCAACCACTTCGACGTGTCTTGAAACATTATAGTATCGACAGGAACTTGGAACTTAGCGCACCCTGTTTCCTGCATTCGTGCATGTGCACTTCGATTATTGTATACGGCACCTATGACGATTTGCGAGCGCTTTCTCCACATACCCGCTTTCAAAATCTCTGGTTGCGAAAGACAAAACGCGCTTAGGAACGAGAAACTAATGTATGCAGAGTTACACGCGTATGCATAATACAACCGCACGAGGGCGATCGCTTCGCTAACTCACGTGCCGGCGAAATGTTTATCGCAACAATTATTGCGAAGCGGTCGCGCAGCTATACTATATCTAACGAAGAAACTATTCATCCAGTCGTTTGCGTACCGTCCAATTACAATAATTGTGGCGAAAAGGCAAGTAGGGAAGGGTGTTTCAGCTACAGTACATGACGCGAAACGTTGCGAGGGGCCAGGAATGCGATGTGCGCCAGTGTTTCCCAGAAAAAACACCTTTACCCTTCAGTGTTTTCTCGCCACCTGTCCGCGAACTCATCATCACATTGCAGCATACAGATATGCTTCACAAAGTGATGTTTCAAATAAATGACTTTACCGTATAGACAGGCACGTTCGTGCTTCTGGTTTCAGACAAAAAAACTGGAGCACCTTCGTGAATTTCGTCGCAAATTCCGACACCTCTGCTAAGCCGAACAACGTTTTATACAGTACACTGAAGAACCTTTAATCCATAATATGCGCAGAGTATGTAGAACACACTGTTTTATTCATCACCGGTCTATATAACGTAGCATCAAGAAGTGATCTTTCAAATAAATGACTTTACTGTAGAGATATACATTTGTGTCCATAGCTTTAGACAAGAAACTTGAGTATTTTGGTAAATTTCGTGCGCAATTACGACACCACTGCTAAGCCATGCAAACGAAGTTTTAGGCAGTAATAGAGTTTTAGTATTGCGGAATGGTGCTACGCACGCATCACGCAAGCGCATTGCGTTACGTGGCGTCGTTTGCCACTAATCGGCTTTTAGTACGCCGTAGTACCCGCGTACGTAACGAGCGTGAAGCGTGTTGCGCCATCTGGTAGATCAAAATAGAAGCACGTGTTGTTGACAGCCAATGTGAGCCAATCCAAGTGTTATAGCCAGAGTATTATCATATTTTAAGCCACAGAGCCGGTCGGTGCTTGCTTTCGATGCCACCATTTTCCAAAACGAAGTCTCGCGCTGTCGCGAACTTGTTCGAGAGCGGCGCGATCACCTCATAAGTACGTACGCACGCATCTCATGCGTGCGTACGTAGCGGCTGCGTACGTAACACGATACGTGCGCGTTGCGGTCTGCGCATGCGCACTACGCAGAACGTGGCGTCCTTACGTACGCAACGCCACCACGTACGTAGCGTGCGCAGTACTAAATCTCTCTAATGAGTCTCACTCTAATTCATAATATGCATCATATGAACCGGAGTCTAGTGGTGAAATTTAAACAATTTTTGTGGCGCAAGCCCGTTTATGATGGACCGTGCAGAACGACATGAAACGCCGACAAGCCGAAACCCTATATAAGGAGCTTCGCCCGTAAAAGGAAAATCCGTACGTTGGCTCAGAAACAAAACAAAAAAGGCTTTTTAGTCGACAAAAAACTCGTGCTAATGCGGGACTAATGCGTACCACTAATGCGTACTAATGCGTACCACGCGGGGGGCAACACTTTTTCACGACGGTCGCTCCACCATTCGAGCAAGCGGGTAGCAATTAGCAGCACAGGGTCAAATTAAAACATCGACGACTCCAAGCCAATGTACACTGAATGATTCCCCACTTCTGGAGAGATTCACAAAGGTTGCGGAGGAGTGTCATTCCTCCACACAGGAGAAGGCATGATACCCCTCCGTACAACACATTTGTTTTAAACGAAAGACTTCTATCGGCAAATAAAATAGTGTATTGAAAGCAGTTCTTAAGCACGAAACATTTAAACGGCATCACAAATTGGGACGTGAACATTTACCACACGAACACAAGCTTTGGTGCGTTATTCTGAGTCCTCGTACCGCGCTCTCGCATTGTGAGGCTCGTACCACGTTGTACTACACTGTAGTGCATACAGTGTACTTTCGCGAGAGTGTTCGTACCATGTAGACCTCGTACCAGAGTGGGCAGTGCAGTGCGGTGTACAGTGCTCATCCTGCGATTTTTCTCGTACTGTGGTGTACACAAGTGTACTGCGGCGCACAGAGCTCGTATATTGTGTAGTTGTCGAAGAGTTGTGTGCAGTGTACTGCGGCGTACAGGGTTCACGCTGAGACGCCGTTTAAGAAACAACAAACCCCCGTATCAACTCGCCAAATTTTCAGTTCTATCTACAGTTCTTTTGCGATCATTTAAAAACCAGAACACATTTTGCGACAGGAAATTTGAGCCAGAAAAGTACTGGGCTGACTCGCGATGCTTCGCAGTTTTTTCGTTTTTTTTTTTTGTTTTTTTTTCTTGCCTTCGGAGCCGAAGCTATCAGCTTACGCCGTCAGGAAAACCAGAAAGAGAGCGCACGTGTCGATGCGAGTGTCCCATATAGGTCTGGGTGTTCACCGTCATCAGAGCAGCGTCTGTTAGACACTATCGAGAGCCGGCGCATAGTTATGAAGTCTCATTACGAAACGAGAACGCAGGAATTATAATTACTAGGCCCCAGACGAGGAGGCGAGCGTGTCACAGACTGTGGAACTTCGCGACGCACACGCCAGACACTAATCATAGAACAAAGGAATAAAAAACACAAATGCAATCCCTTCCCTTTCCACTACATACACAAGTGTGTATATGGGAACAGAC
This sequence comes from Rhipicephalus annulatus, assembly GCA_013436015.1. Lineage (NCBI taxonomy): Eukaryota > Metazoa > Arthropoda > Arachnida > Ixodida > Ixodidae > Rhipicephalus > Rhipicephalus annulatus. The sequence goes on along the minus strand of WOVY01010287.1, from coordinate 30,475 downwards.
TATATACGTCACCCATCTGCTGCAGTCAATTGATATAGCCGACTGGAGCAGCTGCGTTCCTAAATATTTTAATGACAGAAGCGAGCTCCACGTGTTAAGCTTGTCTGCTGTGTCTTCTTTTTATTTTTTCACCCGTTGTAACAGAGTTGCAGAGGTAACTCGAAAAAAAGCTATGTGAACCGATAGACAAGTGCATCGCCGGAATTGGCTCGAATGATGACAATGCCGCTGTTGTGGCAACGTAGAGCCAACGTTTTTCAATCACTTCGTCATCTTAAGCCAACATCAGCGAGCACTGGCTATAGTTAAACCATTATTATAGCCGCCGTAATTCGCAAAACAGTATCAAGCGTCAGTGAGTGCTAACGAGTGCTGGTAAGAGGTCGGTATAGCCGGTCGAGACTGTTGGCACCATTTAGAGCTCATTCACGAATCAGTAATAGTATTACAGGCCCAATATTAGCATTGACTTTCCTATTTATTATTCCTATTTTGACATTATTACCCAATGTGCCCAGATGTTAGCATCATTGCAATGCTCCCTTCCACTCGTGCGTTAGACAAATAGACAACCTCAAATATCGGCCGGCTCTATGGCAAGCACATAAACACCACATAAGATAGATTAAAACCCACTATAGCACGCCGTAGTGGTAAAGTTAAAAATATGTCGTTTACAGTATACGTGACGGAGCCCACAACATGTCATACAAAAGTTACTCGTTGCGATATGCGCTCACTGCATTTTCAGCAGCGAATCTGTTCTAGCTAGGCGTAAAATATATGCAGAATACAATAAGCATCATGTTCATCAACCAGCATGCGCCCTCTTCGTCACCTTCTTCATCTTCTGCCTCGCTCCCAAAACGCGTGCGGTGCGCCTCTCGCGAGTGGGGGGGGGGGGGGGCTGAAGTGTTAACCCTTTCAGCCCTGGATTGATTTTTTATTTTGGTCGGATACACTTTTTCTGTGCGTTTTTCTCGTAGTTAGGACCTGAGAAGACCACAAACAAAAAATTGAGCCACTGGTACAAGAATTTTTGATTAATTAACGTGACATCAAATTAGGTAATTAGGACCGAGTGATTAGAAAATGAAAAAAATGGCTTCTTTTTTCCTGCCAATCAACGGTGCACACAAAATGGAAACCAACGTCTTACTTCTCAGCCTAACACTCACTGAAACAGCTTCGGTATGTTGTCCCGAAATTGGCGCTTACCCGCCTCATTTTACGCGCCTCTGCTTCGCGGAAGACCTCGCTCGCGCTTCTTCTTTTTCTTTGTGGCTGCTACCTCCACAAATGTGCCGCAATATTGGTGTCAATTGCAGTGTGGATAATTGAAGAACTATGCCCCCAAAAATGAGCAGTATTGGTTGCGTTTACGAGATACTAGGAAAAATGTTTTTCGGTGGTGTCAATTGACACCGCCAGGCCCGAAAGGGTTTTAAATAAAAAGAAGACAAAAGTGAGCCCCGTAACTGTCCCTCAGGAGGAGGACACCTCAACAGTAGCTCACAAGGGGTGGGGGTAGAGAAGGGATCAAAAGGATAGGATTAAAAGGTAAAGAGATCCATATGAATATACATACGGACATCTCAACACGATATATGCACATTGTGATTAATAAACAGCTTTGCATACGCTGTACACACGCGTTGCCACGTCTTTGCATGATTGAGTGGGCAATGTACGGAGGTTAAGATCCCCCGTAGCTTCGTGCAGTCGTCATCATTCATTCACTTCGTGGATATGCTATGATTTCTTTCTATATCCTTTCTTTCTTTCTTTCTTCATTCGTTTACTTTCCCCTGCTTTCCATGCACTCCGCAGCGGCCACGGCTGAAATCTAACCTGCATACTAGCACATAGTAACAGGACGCTGCATACATAGCAGAAGCGTGCATGGTTAACTGGGCCAGTTCGTAACGGTTCATCGCAGAAACGAGAAAACTGAGATGCGTTTCGTTCCATTTTACGTCGTTCCGCGAAGGGTCGTAACACTATCCCTGACCTACAGTATCCAACGAGGAAGTCTCGTACGAATAATCATAAACGGTTTGTAAGCCTGCAGAGCTCCTCAAACGGCCGGCGCTTTATGCCGCCCAACTACGGTCATCAATGGCTAAGCCACTCCCACCCACACTATAAGCTTGCCAAGGCACAGTGAGCTTGTCATGTATATTATCATGTCATGTATATTGTCATGTATATTAGAGCAAATGTCTTCACTGTAACGTAGTGATGTTGGTCGTGAAATATAGATGTGCCGAGGTGTACATGCCCTGTTACTGGAATGGTATGTCGCCTTTGTGTTCTGTACATGCTGTAAATAATTTTTTTTTCTAAACAGTGAGCTTGCCTAAGCCACAGCAAAGCCACCGATAAGTCGACCACCGCGAAAGCTTATCGGCCACAAACCCCGCCTCAGAGTGCCTCGCTGGAGCGTATATGCGTGGTCACGCGAAATGAAAGGTGGCATTAAAAGCGCGAAACGCTTTTACCCGTTGTCGGCGACCTTCGTGCGACCTTATATCAGAGCCGATACTTGGGCACTTAGAGATGATCCGGGCATCGTTGCGCAAACATAGCGATACCATCCGGGGACATAACTTCGACTTTAACAGCACGGTCTCTAGCTGACAACAAAGCGTTTATACTGAACCACTCTACATAAGCGACTCACTGCTCAAGCAAATTTACAATACATAGCTTCCGATTGATTGATTGATATGTGGAGTTTAACGTCCCAAAACCACCATATGATTATGAGAGACGCCGTAGTGGAGGGCTCCGGAAATTTAGACCACCTGCAGGGGTTCTTTAACGTGCACCCAAATCTGAGCACACGTGCCTACACCATTCCCGCCTCCGTCGGAAATGCAGCCGCCGCAGCCGGTATTCGACCCCGCGACCTGCGGGTCAGCAGCCGAGTGCCTTAGCCACTAGACTCCCTAGGCGGGTTTTCGAAGTGATTGTTCACAATGCCGCAGAACGCGTAACTTTTACAACACTAAAGCTTTCTCGTGTCATTTTCCTTAGCGACATTTAAAGGGAAGATACAGCACACCGGCGGTTGGCGAGTTTAACCGTCTCCTTTCGGGAGATGGCGCCCCGCTACGTGCGTTGCATACAGTGCAGGTTCTGCGCCAATAAAACAGCCGCCCTGCGTACCACGTGGTATGGGAACGTCCACATCATCCGCCTTTACAACCCAGGACACAGCACGACATCAAAAGGTAGGAGGCAGCTCTGTCCGGCTCGGAATCCGAAGACCCGAAAGGCCCTCGTGAAAAGTGCGAGGACAGCGGCCCACGCCAATGGGATCCTGAATTTAAAAGATCCCACTTACCGATCTTCTCGCGCAGAACGCCCATATAATCAACGTTTTATACTGTATCCCGCGTGCGACATTTCCTGAAACTTGGTATGTTAGGCCCCTACACTCTATCTGATTACAATGAGCTTCACCTTTGTCAATTAGGCGTGACGCAGGCAGCGGCAGACGACGTCACGTCGTCTACATAGTGCGGCAACTTCAAGGAGGCGTCGCCACTCGCATTCCCTCTTTGCGCTTTGTTTTGTCTGGCTGGCTTCTCGCTTGCCGAACGTCATCTCCTCGGCAAGCGTGGCGATTTTAGAAGTGTGAATAAGAAATTTACTAATACTGCAAAAATTGTTTCTGCCCTTTACACACACACACACAAAGAAAAATTAGTTTTCTCACCCCCCCCCCTCCCCTCCTGTTAGTAAAGTAGTCTCCCAATTCCAACAACACCACGCTTGCCGCTAGACGGCACTTGGTAAGCTAGCAAACGGGCGAAAAAGAAAAGTGAGGGTGGCGACACGGCTTCGAAATTTCCGCACTTATCACCATGACGTCATAGATTTTAAAGGCGTTTACTGGTATACCTACGTAGTTCCTTATTGGTGAAAATGAAAGACGCCGTTTTTTTTTTCTGAAGGGCCCAGAGAAACCCCGTAGCGTTTGAAAAAATTTAGTCAAGTCAATGTCGCCAAAATACGCAAAACTCCCTTCAAAATGTGCGACGTAACGCCCAGACATTTCGGCGCGAAATTAAAAATGTCGGACCTTGCCGTCGACTTTCTATTCTATTAAGAAACGTATGTTGGTGCAATTAACGTCATTAGAGTTTTCCTAGGTACAATTTATCAAATTAAACTCATCAATAGTTTCGCGCTTCAGCACCGTTTTAATAGCCAGAAAGTTATTTCTTGCGCATCGCGACTCGGTCTATATACAAGAAACAGGCATATTATTCCCACTAATCTCTGCGTTGAGCGTATACGCAGACGTACCCCCTGCGCACAAAAGACTTGAGTGTTTGCTTTACACAAACACACAAAAAAGACAAGCATGCGCTGCAAAATATACAAGACTTCCCGCGCTTGATCAGTGCAGCGACGCGCACCTCGGCCGTGTGCGTATGTATTGTTCTGTTCGGCGAATGTTGTTGTAAACATCGCGCTATTTGCGCAGATGCTATATACCGACGTGATCGCGCCGCTATGCCGATACGCAGCCACCTGCATGCGTGTTCTTCTGGGGGGACGCTGCATATGATATTCTGCAAAACACAACTCCGTGCGGCAATTCTCGATTCCTAAAGATCTTACCTTTGCGGCGTTTCTTAATATTAAGATTATTCACCGTAACATTGTAACGGCAGCAATTGTATAACATATTCGGAACGTGAATTAGCTTACTTGAACCCCGGAAATGTCACGCTGACATAGAGGAGGTCGGCTGGGATCTCTTGATAAAATATATATATATATATATATATATATATATATATATATATATATATATATATATATATATATATATATATATATATATATATATATGAAAGAAGTGTGTACCTAAGCGCTCGTTTTTCCGTGTTTTGACGCAATATTAGAGATCTAACAGACAATAATGCCATGGAATGTATAGGGGAAGCTATTACAACCAAGCATCAAACGCTTTATTCGAAGGTCGTAGGTTCGATTCCTGCTCACAGCAAGTTGTTTTTTCGCCCACTTTTCTTTCTTCTTATTTACTTACATTGGTTCTAATAACCTCCCATATTACATTCCTTGTCATTATTGTCTGTTAAATCTCATTATATATATATATATATATATATATATATATATATATATATATATATATATATATATATATATATATATATATATATATATATGTGTGTGTGTGTGTGTGTGTGTGTGTGTGTGTGTGTGTGTGTGTGTGTGTGTGTGTGTGTGTGTGTGTGTGTGTGTGTGTGTGTGTGTGTGTGTGTGTGTGTGTGTGTGTGTGTGTGTGTGTGTAAGAGAGAAAGAAATAGAAAGGGGAAGGGAGGAAGAAGGAGAGAGAGGACGAACGCAGAAGCCAACGGCAGAGTAGACAACGACGTTACAGGAGGTCAAAATACAAAAAAAAAGAGGGCCGGGACGCAGCTGCTAGCAGCGAAACTCGCACGGCTCGGCGGCGTTAGAGAAACAGCAGCCCCGGCGCCGTGGAATTGGGTCAGCCATGCAGGCAGCAGCGCAGCGCCGCTTATCCGGCCTCGTGCATCGACACCGATCAGCCATCGCGCATAAGCGAGCACGATCAACGGCGTGCGCTCAGGCTCGACGAAGATGGGAGCAAACGTATATATCTCGCGTACTAGAGGGACCGGCAGCTAATTTTAACAATGTTTAACTGTTGGGGCATGTGGGAGGGCATAGCAAGTCAAGAAGAAGAAATGGACATGGGCAGGGCATGTAGCGCGTAGACAGGATAACCGCTGGTCATTAAGGGTAACTGACTGGATTCCCAGAGAAGGGAAGCGGGTTAGGGGGAGACAGAAGGTTAGGTTGGGCAGATGGGGTTCAGAAGTTTGCGGGTATAAATTGGCAGCAGCAAGCACAGGACCGAGTTAACTGGCGGAACATGGGAGAGCCCTTTGTCCTGCAGTGGACGCAGTCAGGCTGATGATGATGATGATGATGATGATGAACTGTTGGGGCAAACTCCGGCATGGTTATGAAGGACGCCGTAGTCGATGGTGTCTTGAAGGTCCATCTGTTACGTGATACTGAGTGGAAAGGGCACGAAAAAAAAAACGAGACCAATGCTGATGGTGATTTTTTTTTAATTCTGACGACTCTCCATGTTATGAACGCATTCATGTTGTTTTTGCATATTTTGAGCGCAAAATTTGCGTACTGCAACTGCGTGACTCTGGACGGTAACAGGCTGGAAACCCTATAGTCAAGCTATGCTGTGCTGCTTTTTCTTTCTATTCCCTGCAGTCGATAAGGTATTAAATAAATGAAATGAAAATTTATGAAGTGCAGCACACCATAAGCGCTTTTGTCGTGTGTTGTCTCTACTAAGTCGCGTTTCTGCGCTCTTTCCACGCAGGGACTGTGGAAATTTCGACCATCCGGTGTTCTTTAACGTGCACTCACAACGCACGGTATATACACAGGATCGCACTGTATCCAGTATGTGCATGCCTCCGATTCCGGAGACTGCGAAACAACGCTAGGTGGAGAAATCGTTCAAAGGGAGCGTGAACGCATCAACTGAGAAAAAAACAAAACAGAGAAAGACGAGTCTTCCTGGGCGATCCGATCCCCCTGAGTGGGTACGAGCCATGGCTGTGGAATCATCATCATCATCATCATCATCATCATCATCATCATCATCATCATATGCATGAGAGGCTCGATGAACTTTTTAAGGCTGTGTTCCAATACTCCCCGTAGACGGCTAAATAGATAGCTAAACGGACGGCGGCCATCTTAAGTCCCATTCCAGTTCTCACGTAGCCGGCAAAATAGGAGAAGACCACATCGTAGACAAATACGATGCAGGCTACTTTGCTGTCTAAACAAGATGGCGGATCAGCGAATCATTCAGATAGATCGGATCTCGCCGAAATGGTCGTCTGCACACAAGCTGACGCTTTCGCAGACGCTCAATGTGAGTAACGTTTATTTGTTTTTGATTTCAACACGAAGTAAGCCAGAAAATGCAACTGTTACGTTTGTTTATTTTAGGTGGCGCATCGTCGCGTAAAAGCCGTCCTGCAGCGTTCCAGTTCTCGTACAGCATGGGCTCGGTGCTGTCTTCTAAGCAGTCTGAGTAGACTGTCTACGTGCTGTCTAAGAATTGGAACACAGCCTAAGTAATAACAGTCATGCAGCTCGCTTGCGTTTCCATGCTTGAAAACTCGCCACTCGACAGTTTCGTATTGAGAATTCTATGACATCATTCACGATGCATATGTGAACAATTATGCGGCGGCGGCGGTAACGTCGAAAGTAGCACAATATTTTGACTGACTGGTCCTATGCTCCCCTAAATCTTCGGAAACTAAGTCAACAATATGTAATAAATAAGTTAAATAGCACCTCGCCTGTCAAATGCTTAATGGACATGTAAAGGAGCAATAAATATAAAAACGATTTGCAGTGCGTCACTCCTTGGCAACTCCAAAATCCCCGAGGCTGCCGTGTGAAGACCGTCAATAAGCGAGAAAACGCGCGAAAATAAAATGTGGGTGGCGACGCCACTTTGAAATTCCCGCACCAAGCACCATGACGTCATGGATTTTGATGGCGCCTACTAAGTCCTACGCCATTCCTACTTTGTCCTCAGCGGGTGCCATACACTCAGCGTAATAAGTTTGAATAAATTTCGTTCAGCCAATGTCGCCCCAATACGAAACATACTTCAAGTTCGTGACGTCACACGCGGAGATTCTGGCGCGAAACTGAGAAACGAAACTTTCGCTTTTATTTTCGTCCCTTTCAATGAACCTGTGATCATAAACTCAACGACGTTAAAGTTGTCCGAGTACGCTTTATTGAATATAAACCAATTCATCGTTTCACTTTCGTGTTCCTTCAGCTGTCGAGATGTTACGTATTATTGCAACAGCAACTGTCTTTCGAAGAGCTCATGCGTGCAGAACACAAGTTTAAAGGGTTAAGTGCTACGTACATCGTTCTTAATGAAAGGGAACACGCGAACGTCTGGCCTGGCCTGTGCGGCGGCTGCCCACAGCGCCATCAACCGACAGCTAAATAAAGCTGTTGGTTGAAGAAGTCAGAAAAGCCTTGGAGAACATGCGAAGAGGCGAAGCTGCTGGTGAGGATCAGGTAACATCAGATCTGCTAGAAGACGGAAGACAGATTGTGTTAAAAAAACTAGCGACCCTGTTTACGAGGTGTATCCTAACGGGAAGAGTACCAGAGTCTTGGAAGAATGCTATCATCTTAATGCATAAGAAAGGAGATGACAAGGACTTGAAGAAGAATTACAGGCCGATAAGCTTGCTCTCGGTAGTATACAAGCTATTTACAAAGGTAATTGCTAACAGAGTTACAACATTAGAATTCAATCAACCAAAGGAACAAGCACAATTTCGTACAGGCTACTCAACAATCGACCACATTCATACTATCAATCAGGTAATAGAGAAGTGCTCAGAATATAACCAACAACTATACATAGCCTTCATTGATTACGAGAAGGCGTTTGATTCAGTAGAAATATCAGCCGTCATGCAGACACTGCGGAATCGGGGCGTCCATGAAGCATATGTAAACATCCTGGAAGAAATCTACAGGGGATCGACTGCTACCATAGTGCTTCATAAAGAAAGCAACAGAATACCAATCAAGAAGGTGTAAGGCAGGGGTATACAATCTTCATAATGCATTTTACCGCGTACTTACAGGAGGTTTTCAGAGACCTAGAATGGGAACAGTTAGGGATAACAGTTAATGGACAGTACCTTAGTAACCTGCGCTTCGCCGATGACATTGCATTGCGAAGTCACTCAGGGGACGAATTGCAACTCATGATTACGGAGTTAGGTGGGTCTTAAAATTAATCTGCAGAAAACAAAAGTAATGTACAACAACCTCGGAAGGGAGAAGCGCTTCGAGATAGGTAATAGTGCACTTCTAGTTGTAAAAGACTATGTCTACTTAGGGCAGGTAATAACCACGGAGCCGAACCACGAGATTGAAGTAACTAGAAGAATAAGAATGGGGTGGAGCACACTTGGCAAGCACTCTCAAATTATGACAGGTAGATTGGCACTATCCCTCAAGAGAAAGGTATATAACAGCTGTATCTTGCCGGTACTTAGCTACGGAGCAGAAACCTGGAGACTTACTAAGAGGGTTCAGCTTAAATTGAGGACGACGAAGCGAGCAATGGAAAGAAAAACGGTGGATTAGGGAACAAACGGGGGTTAATGATATCATTGTTGAAATCAAGCAGAGGAAATGGACATGGGCAGGGCATGTAGCTTGTAGACAGGATAACCGCTGGTCATTAAGAGTAACTAACTGGATTCCTAGAGAAGGCAAGCAGGTTAGGGGGAGACAGAAGGTTAGCTGAGCAGATAAGATCAAGAAGTTTGCGGGTATAAATTGGCAGCAGCAAGCACAGGACCGAGTTGACTGGCGGAACATGGGAGAGGCCTTTGTCCTGCAGTGGACGTAGTCAGGCTGATTATTATTATTATTATTATTATTATTATTATTATTATTATTATTATTATTATTATTATTATTATTATTATTATTATTATTATTTTATGAAATTACAACTACTACCCTACCTGTGACGTCAAAAAGATCGCAGCGCTGGCCTCTCTTGTGGAGGCCCTCGCGGCCATATTGAAATGAAAGTTTCATATATTTTATATAGTGTTATGTACGTCTTAAGAAAACTTTACTATAGCACAGACAGTTGACGTTAATAACAACTGAACATAACATCATCACAAATGCTGACTAGACATGTGTCTACAGAAATCTATTCCAGTGGACATGACATTTCAACACCTCAAGAAAACAGAAAATGCACAGACGTGTGCTTACAATAATACTAAAAGTGTGTGTGTGTGTGTGTGTGTGTGTGTGTGTGTGTGTGTGTGTGTGTGTGTGTGTGTGTGCGTGTGTGTGTGTGTGTTTGTGTGTGTGTTTAAAAAATACAACTGTGTGTTTAGAAAATGTTTAGAAAAAGTGTTAACGATCTAGAGCAATAGGTACTCTACTAAGGGAGAGCATAAGTCCGCGCCCCTGGGCCTCACACTTGATGAGGCCGTGTAGACAAAATTCCGCTACATATAAAGATGAATCCCTGTGGTTGGCATCACTGCGTTTAGTTCTACAGGCGTAGCAACTACCGATCGGAAACGCGAGCATGAAAGCAGTGAACAAATGTTGTGTGTTTAGAAAGCGTCGTTAACGATCTAGAGTAATTGGTACTCTACTAAGGGACAGCATAAATCTGTCCCGTAGGCCTCATACTTGATGAGGCCCTATCGACAATAATTATGAAGGACTATTGACCATTTCACTGTTTGTGTGTTTAAAAGAAGTGGTTAACGATTTACAGTACTTGTTACTGTACTATGGGAGAGCTGTTTACAAACACAAACCCTTGGTGACTTCCGGTTTCGTCCACCGATGTGCCTGAATAGCATTTGTGGACAAGAAGAGCGTTAGAAAATAGCCCGCCGATTTTCTACACTTTCCTTGCATCTTTTGACAAAATATAGTCAAATAAATGTTGTTTTGAGCAACATAAAAGCTACAAGAAATTGATTTAAATATTACGCACGTTCTTGTTATCTGAAAAACCAATAATAGAATTTCCTAACCCTTGCAAAAACGTGATAACGTCGTTTCAGTTTCGGCGTTACGAGCTGGTAAATGAGGTGACCGGAAGTTGCTCTAGGGCACGACGCTTGCCATCTTGAAACCGTCTATAGCCGTCCACGGGGGGGGGGGGGGGAGGGGTAGAAAAAGTGGGTAACGATTTAGAGTACAGGGTTCTCTACTATGGGAGAGCGGCCATGCATGGGATCCGATTGCTCTTGGTGCCACTGCCATCAGGATCGCGCATTGAGGCTCTATTGTTTCAGACGCAGTAGTATGACTTGTTTTCTGCAACGTATCTTTAACATTCACAACTGACATTAGAATGTATTTTTCGTTAATCCAGTCCGTGAAACTACTTTTGTAATCTAGCACGGAAGTTTATGTCAAAAAAACTTGAAACAGGAAACAAACGTTTCACTTACGCCACATTATTGTCCGTGCACGCGTATAAAGGAACGTGTGTATAGATACCTATAGCCAGTTACAACACACACAAAAAATCACATGATATCCACGGAGTGAATAATGACGAGTGGGGCGAAGCGCCCGTCCATCCGTCCGTCCAACCATCCGCGCGTTTTTCCGTTCGCCCATACGTCCGTGCTTCAGTCCGTCCGTTCATTCGTCCTTCCTTCCTTCCTTCCTTCCTTCCTTCCTTCCTTCCTTCCTTCCTTCCTTCCTTCCTTCCTTCCTTCCTTCCTTCCTTCCTTCCTTCCTTCCTTCCTTCCTTCCTTCCTTCCTTCCTTCCATCCTTCCTTCCTTCTTTCCTTTCTTTCTTTCTTCCATCCTTCCTTCCGCCAGCTTGCCCGCCCGCCCGTCCATCCGTCCGTCCGTGCGTCAGTCCATGCATCCGTCCATCCATCCGGTTGGTTGTCTGTCTGTCACACACACTAGCGCCACCTGCTGAGTGAGTGATTAACGAAGGTGGTTACGAACCGGTCGCAAAGAGACATGCATGGACAGACCCGCGGCTTTGAGAGCTTCGCCCCTGAGATACATACATGCGGTAAATGTTCGTTACTTAAAACTCGGTTAATTCGCCGTTATACCCCTGTCAGACGGTCACTTATACCAGAGTCACACGCGCGCATAAAAAGTTTTTTTACTTAAGCGGTCTAATACGAAGTTGAAAGACTTTTTACGAAAAGGCGTTGCGCCGCCTTTTAGATCTCCTTTTAGTGTTTTCATTCGAAGACGTTACCGAAACCGTGGCGCTAGCAGTTGAGAGAGAAGCAATAAAAACAAAACGGTGTATTGCGACATGCAAATCGTTGCGTTGCTCATTCCTTCAAACAATTGGGGGACCCATAAGCTTCTCCTTCGAGAGTTGGACGCGATAGCAATATCATGCCCCTAGCATGGCGTGTGCTCCAAACACATAAGTTAGCAAATGAGGTAGACAGACTGGGTGTGTTGAGGCAGAAAGTATGCGGGTGTCGCAGAGCGCGGGACGATTTCCCGACCCGCCAACAAACGACTTAGATCTGCTCACCGAAGGAGCAAAGGCGACACCATCGTTCACGCAGTTCACGAGCATTACCGTCAAAGTCGTCGTCCCCGTTTGGGACAAATAAAAGGGAAAGTCAACCGGGAAGCGCGTCTTGCAAGAACCGGTCGAAGTTGGCGAAGCGCGGTCGTCTGGTTCCGGGTTGATCGTTTGGCCTTCACGTGTGCCGTGCGAGAATGCCGTGAAGATGCGGAAGTACTTTTCGTCAGCCTTTGGTTGAATGCGGCCTTCGAACGGCCACGGGACGAGAGTGTTCTTGGGGTGGCGGGGCGCATCGCCGTGTCATGCACGCATCGTCGGAGCACGGGGCCCGACGGTGTTTTCTCACAGCGTCTCTACGAAATGACGCTCAGTGCGCCAGCTGACGAAGCTCGAGTCCGGGAAACTGCTCCCGGCGAACGTCAGCCGATCCACGGGAAACGCGTGTGACGACACGCGTTCCGCAGAGAACCTATCCCATCGCGTGTTGTATTTTGTAACGTGCGTTCTACCAATGGGGGAAGTGATTTTCAAATGAAAAGTGAGCCCCGTAACTGTCTCTCGGGGGGAGGACACCTCAACAGTAGCTCACGAGAGATGGGGGTAGAGAAGGGATAAAAAGGATAGGATTAAAAGGTATGCATAGAGATAGAGAGAGCGGAAGGAGAGAGCGAGGCGCGTGGACAGCCACACACGCAAGTAAGGAGAAAATATGAAGGATGGACACGGTCGCAGCAGTCCCGAGGACGGGGCACCACTCGGCGAGAGCTCTTGTCGGCGTCGAGAGATGGCGTAGGGCGAGCCAGTCGGCCAGAGCTGCGCTTTCGTCGGAGATCGTGGGGTGTTAAGGGTATGAGCTTTCGAAGGCAAGTACGGCGGGTTTTCTTTAGGGTAACTGGCTCCCCGCCGTCGTCCGCATAGCCGATCTTTGCCAGTGAGGGGACGCGTTCAGAAAGATAGAACGAAGGTTTAATTACATGATAGTTCAAAGATGGGAACTGTACAGAGATTCAGAAGATCCCGCATTATGTACGACAGAGAGTCAGTTCATGATTCGGCTCTTATTTACAAAATTTCATCGGCTTTTATAACCCGCCGTCTCATTACACGTAGGTCAGAAGAAGGCGGTGACCACTCTTGCCACAAAGCAGGTGCCGACGTCTCAGTGGTCCACCCACCATAAAGGGTGCAGATATTGCACCACTCAGCTGGGCGAAAAGGTCCAATGGCAGCACAAGCACACCAAATAATGACGCACCCGGCCCACGCCTCGAAGGCATCGCAGGGCGAGGAGGTAGAGTCCGGAGAGGGAAAGCTGAGCTCCTCCGGGGAGATGGACGCTGACACGAACGTCGACAGCAGACCATGGCTGCTTTCAGCTACAGGCTTCCAGAACTCTCTCAAACATGGCAGTCCAAACGCTCGATCCCTGAGAACGGCTTCTTCGACGCGTTCCCACGCTTCCGGGCTGTCAGTGCTTTTGTGGAAATTTCGCACCAGCGACGACAGCCGAGTCTGACTCCAAGAGAACAGCCACATTGGCGCCGTCCCACGCTGTTCGAGACCGTTCAATAAAAAGCTCATCTCGCGAAGCTTTCGTTGAGACCCGACTGCTACCTGGAACATCTACAGGGCAGCGTCTTGCAGACAGGGCGCCGATAGGGTTGAAAGCATCCTAGCAGACCGGCTTACGCACAATGGCGTCTGCCCAGACGAATTTCCGGGCCAAACGTAATAAGGAGCACAGCCTGTCGGCACGAAAACCAATGCAGTGTCTGTTATGAAAGTGTTTCTGCAATCGGTTGTGGCGATGCGAGCCTCCACGTGCGAGGGGCTTGAGTGGAGAACCATTGTTTGGCCGAGGGTTTAAAAGAGAGTGTTTGGATGTGAGGTGAGGTGAAGGTTCGGGCTTGGACCCGGGCAGACGCCCGAGTGCTGCAATAAAGCGTCTCTTCACGGCACAACGGCTCTTCCTTCGCGCTGCCACCGAGCACTCGAAGTCATCGAGGGGCGCCCATTTCGAACCTCGAACATCGTCCCTCCTTAGCTATAGCGTAGAAGCTAATCGAGGAAGAAGAAATTACATACGCAGTTCACGAAGTCTTTTCGAACTTACTATGCACCCACTACGTGGCCTTAAGGGAATAGGCGCCGAAACGTCTGTATTTTTTGTAGTGAATGGCGGGCTTTAAACCATGTAGTCATTATTATAATCACAGGTTTTGACATTCAATAAGAATGTACTACGCATGTACCACGCAGTATTACTGCGTTATATCATGTTGTATTGTGAAGCATGTAAACAGGACGCCTGTGTTAGTAGAGCATGAAAGTTACTTTTCAGTCTGTTTCCAATCAGAAGTAGTAATTTTCACTGTATTCACAAGCAGGCGCATGGCTGTTCAATAAAGAAAAAAAAGCGTGGATGTATGGTAGAACACCAGCTCGCCACGCAAACGTCCCGGGTTCGATCCCCAATAGGATGCATAATTTTTTATTATTTATTTTATTTGCACATTTATCGATTTTTTTCGGTATCGCACAAAATGATTTATTTTTCGCTCACAACCAACGATGCCGACGCCAGAATTTCTGCAAAACGCGCTCTTTAACGCTATCGCATTAAATAAACTTAAGAATAACAGCTAAAGGAACCACAATGCGAGGGTTTCTTAACCAGCGACGAATAAAAGTCCGTACGGCATCCCTGGACCTTTATTTACCGTATTTGCGTTTCGGTGCCCTCGACACGTTATGGGCGGCCACACACACACACACAAAAAGCAAGGATCGCAAGCTGAGATTTGGACTTTCATCTGTGCGCCAAGCAGCGCAACACGGCCAACAACGACTGAGCAGACAGCAGCAGCAGCAAGGAAGATGAAGACGCGATTTGTGAGCGCTCGCGCCCTTAAGACACATCACTCTATTAACCTCATCCCCCCTCCCCCTCCGCCACTATCTACGGTGAAGAATGCGTACACAAGCGGGAGAAGGGATGTCGAAAGAATCGAGTTTTACGACCTCAATTGCTCGTGATTAGCCATCGCGCAAGGCGGCACGTGTAAGCATCTGTAGAAAGGTGTATACGAATGCTATACAGATTAAGGCGATGTCGTTCGGCGAAATGCTTTTCTACGCGCTCCGAGTTTCGAAATGCCTGGTCACGTCGCTGTATGAGAACGGCGCGATTCGCAACGT
Organism: Rhipicephalus annulatus; assembly: GCA_013436015.1. Lineage (NCBI taxonomy): Eukaryota > Metazoa > Arthropoda > Arachnida > Ixodida > Ixodidae > Rhipicephalus > Rhipicephalus annulatus. Next base: position 15,105 of record WOVY01010287.1, on the reverse strand, counting down.
GTATCACATACGACGAGCAGGACACCGATGTTTTTTCTTGTTTTTTTTTCCCCGGAGTACGGGGTCGAAGGGCGTCGCCAGCTGCAGCATCGAACTGTGTTGTCGCCACGAGCCGTTTTACCCTCGCCAAGCTCCTAGTTTTTGTTTTAGCTTCTCGTATGCGGGAGAGCGATGCCACTTAGGCGTGATTCTAGTCGCAGCTGTAGAGATGTCTTCCCTGAGAACCTTACCACTTAGGCTACCGCAAATGAAAAATACAGTAAACTCACAGCTAAACGAAAAATAGTTCACACATGTGCTTCTTTCGCTCAATTGCGTCATAAGGTTGAAATCGCATCCTGCAACTCCCAGTGTTTTTCTCGATCATTTATACCTCGTACATCAGTAGATTGGAACCACCTTCCCGATGTCTTCAGTAACGAAGACATCGTCACTATTACTAATAACAATATTTTCCGTCAAACCTTACTCAGTATTGTATGAGCTAAACGTTAATCGAAATTGTATTATGTTCACCGTCACTGCACAGCTACTATTGCATAATCAGGAGTTTTTCTTTACTTTTTTTATGTTTGTTGCATTGTTTATTCTCATGCTGTATTTTATCTGATGTACATTCCGCTGTATAATATGTATTTTCTATGCTGTATATTCTCATGCTGTATTTTCGTTTTCCTTGTAAACTTTATTTCCACTCCCCTCTATAATGCCATATGGCCCTGAGGGTAAATAAAATAAAATGAAAATGAAAATTGCAGATTCGATCCAAGCCTAATTTGGTACGGGTTCAATAGCGCAACAAGACGAAGAAGATGACTCACTCCTTCAAGTCGTTTTAGACTAATAGCAATAATTACTGGAGTTTATAACGTCTCAAAACAACCATATCATTTTCAGAGATGCCGTATTCGAGGACTCTGGAAATTCCGACCACGTCGGGGTTTTCGCGCGTAAATCCCAATACGCGGCCCTCGAGTACTCTCCGCCTCCGTCGGAAATGCGTCGGCCGCGCCCGGGATTCGAACTCGCGACCAGAGGGTCAGCAATCGAGCGTCATGATCACCAGACCAACGTGGCGTGTAGTTGTTTTTATGCCATATACCGTTCAAGATTTCGTAGAACATATAGTTAAATGATATTTACGCCACAAGCACAGTTCCAAAGCTTCGTTAAACAAACTAGGCCCCAATGTTTTGCTTTTGTATTATTTCTGTAATATTTATTCGATAAGAATCGATTCGTCCCCCTTCCTCTTTTTATCTATTTTATTAGGCACCGTGTTGTACCACGAAACGGCAAATTATTCTCTGTTCTCTCTTTCTCTCTCTCTCTCACTATATATATATATATATATATATATAGATATATATATATATATATATATATATATATATATATATATATATATATTGTCGCGCGTGAACAAGAGGGACTTCAGGTAAAGAATACCGCGTAGTCACAGAGGCGCAGGTCAGGGACACCACAATTCAAAAAGAACCAAAAGCCTCGGCGAGAGCGCGCTAGCCCAACAACTTCTTCCTCCTTTTTCTCCTCGATGCGGGCTCGTGCTCGCCGCAGTTCATGGCCAGGTGGCATTATTCCCCCACTGAAAAAAAAAGCATCGCCCCGATGCTCGCGCGAATGGCAGTGGATAAGCGGAAGTAAAGCAGACATGCACACTGTGGGCACACTCAAAAAAAAACAACAACAAAAGAACAAGGCTGAGGCACGGTCCCACTAACGTACGAAGTACGGCTTGAGCCGTACAACGTGAACAATCTCTGGGTAGTGCTTTCGACGCTGGGGTGACATGGTTCCATATGGAACCACCTCATAATTCACGTCACTGATGCGACGCACTACTTTGTAGGGTCCAAAGTAGCGACTCAGGAGCTTTTCGGACAACCCTTGGCGGCGAACCGGAGTCCATACCCAAACTAGATCTCCTGGGTGGTATTCGACCTGTCGATGGCGAAGATTGTAGCGGCGTGCATCTGCAGTTTGTTGTTGCGTGATATGCAGGCGTGCCAACTGTCGAGCTTCTTCGGCAAACTGAGCAAGCTGCTCAGCGTCAGGTGTGAGCGACCCGTCGTAATCGTGTGGCAACATAGCGTCCAACATGGTCTGGACCTCACGCCCATAGACGAGACGGAACGGTGTGAATCGTGTCGTTTCTTGGATGGCAGTGTTGTAGGCGAATGTTACGTATGGAAGGACCTGATCCCACGTCTTGTGTTGAACGTCTACATACATGGACAACATATCGGCGATGGTCTTGTTAAGTCGTTCCGTCAGGCCGTTAGTCTGCGGATGATACGCCGTCGTCTTGCGATGGCTCGTGAAGCTTAGCTTGAATACATCGTCAATGAGCTGAGCCGTGAAAGCTGTTCCGCGATCAGTGATGACGCAAGACGGGGCGCCATGGCGAAGAACGATCTGTTCGACGAAAAACTGGGCAACATCGGAAGCTGTAGCTCGTTGCAGGGCTCTTGTCTCGGCGTATCTCGTTAGATAATCTGTCGCTACAACTATCCATTTGTTACCGGCAGATGACAGAGGAAACGGCCCCAGTAAATCCATGCCTATTTGATCGAACGGCGACCTTGGTGGTGTGATTGGTTGCAGCAGGCCTGCAGGCTTCAGTGGCGGAGATTTGCGGCGTTGACATTCACGGCAGCTTTTCACATATCTCTTGACGTACATAGCAAGTCTCGGCCAGTAGTACGCCTGTTGAACTCTGGCGAGAGTTCGTGAAGAACCTAGATGCCCGGATGTGGGTTCGTCGTGGCAGGCCAGAAGAATGTCGTCTCGCATGTCAGATGGGACCACTAGCAAGTAGGCTTTCCCATTGCCGTTCGAGTTTGATTTATACAAGACACCGTTCCGCAGGCAGAACGAAGAGAGATTGCGAGAGATGTGCCGAGGTACGGGTGTGTTGCGTCCTTCTAGTTGGTCAATGATTGCGCGAATCTCGACGTCATCGTGTTGTCGTGCGATCAAGTCTGTTGCAGTGAGGACTCCGAGGAAGCCGCAGTCATCGTCATTGTCGGGATCACAAACTCCAGTAGGTGCACGTGACAAGGAATCAGCATCTTCGTGCTTGCGGCCTGATTTATAGACAATGGTAAGGTCAAACTCTTGCAAACGAAGGCTCCATCGTGCCAGACGCCCAGACGGGTCTCGTAAATTGGCTAACCAGCACAATGAGTGATGATCAGTAACTACTTTAAAGTGACGACCGTAGAGGTAAGGCCTGAATTTCATAGTGGCCCACACTACTGCTAGGCACTCTTTCTCCGAGGTGGAATAGTTCATCTCGGCGCGAGACAGGGCACGGCTGGCGTAAGCTATCACGCGCTCGGTGCCTTCTTGATGTTGGACAAGCACGGCGCCGAGACCTACATTGCTCGCGTCGGTATGAACTTCCGTGGCAGCATCCTCGTCGAAGTGAGCAAGAACTGGTGGTGCCTGCATACGCTCACGTAGATCGATAAAAGCCGCGTTCTGTTCTTCATTCCAAACGAATGGTACGTCGTCACGTGTGAGACGAGTCAGAGGCTCGGCAATTCTAGAAAAATTGGCGATGAAGCGACGATAGTAGGCGCACAGACCGAGGAAGCGGCGTACTGCTTTCTTGTCACGGGGAACGGGAAAGGAGGCTACGGCGGTTGTCTTGTCGGGGTCAGGTCGAACACCGTCTGCGCTCACAACATGCCCCAGAAATTTAAGTTCTCTATAGCCAAAGTGGCATTTTTCTGGCTTCAGCGTGAGGTTCGCAGAGTGGAGTGCTTCCAGAACAGCCTGCAGACGTTTCAAGTGTTCCTCGAAAGTGACCGAAAATACGACGACATCATCGAGATAAACTAAGCAGGTGTTCCACTTCAGACCGGTAAGAACAGTGTCCATCATTCTTTGGAATGTCGCTGGTGCAGAACACAGGCCGAAGGGAAGCACCTTGAATTCATACAGGCCGTCCGGTGTAACAAAAGCAGTTTTTTCTCGGTCTCTTTCATCAACCTCAATCTGCCAGTATCCGCTTTTCAAGTCTATGGATGAAAAATACCTTGCTCGCCGTAGTCTGTCTAGTGAATCATCGATGCGTGGCAGAGGATACACGTCTTTTTTTGTCACGTCGTTCAGCTTTCTGTAGTCCACGCAGAAACGCAACGTTCCGTCCTTTTTCTTTACAAGAACGACTGGCGATGACCATGGACTATTGGACGGCTGTATAACATCATCCTGAAGCATCTCTTCGACTTGAGCATTGATCGCGTCACGTTCTTTGGCAGAAACTCGGTAGGGTTGTTGCTTTATGGGCGAGACATCGGTGTGTATAATAATCCGGTGTTTCATAAGGGGCGTTTGACGCACCTTTGAGGACGAAGCGAAACACTCTTGAAATTCAAGCAACAGCTCCTGCAGCGCTGCGCGTTCTTTCTGCGTGAGACTCGAATTGATGTCCACCTTTTCAAGAGCCTTAGAAACGCCGGTCGATGTCGATTGTAGCCCACTATTTATTGATGCGGCAGAAAAACATTCAGCAACGTCTTCGATGGGGTAGGCGAAAGCGATAGCGGTGCGTCGAAACAGGTGCCGCTGCTCATTACTAAAATTTGTCACAAGCAGCGTGGCACGTCTGTCGTGAAGCGTAATGAGGCTGCGGGCTGCGCAGACACCTATGCTAAACAAAAGTGTCAAGTTGCCTTCGGCGACTGCCTCACCGTCACGTATCTCGTCACACACGACTTCAACCAGGATGCTTGAACGTGGAGGCAACGTGATTATGTCGGCCGAAACACGAAGCGAACTGAGATGGCTGTCATCAGGCTTTTCTGCTTTGTCTGTAGAGAACGTCACTGTGCGCTGTCGGAGGTCAATGATAGCACCGTATTCACGTAAAAAGTCGACGCCTAGGATGAGGTCTCGGGAGCATTCAGGAAGTATAAGGCAGCTGCAGAGAAATGTGCGTTTGCGAATGCCGACTCTAATCGTGCAGATACCGAGAGGGGTGACGACGTGCCCGCCGGCTGTACGGATTTGTGTCCCGTACCACGGCGTACCCACTTTCTTGAGATGCGTCGCCAGTTTTCTGCTCATGATGGAGTAGTCGGCCCCTGTGTCTAATAAAGCTGTAATATCGTGGCGGCCGTCGAGCACTACAGGTATATCTAGGGAAAGTCGGCTTTCTGATTCGGGAGCTGTCGTCGTTGAACCACTGCTGGTACGTACTCGCATGGATTGGGGCCCTTGTTCGTGTCGTTTATCAGCGGCCCCGCCCCCGAAGGTCGCTGTCGTTAGTTTTCCCGCCTAGGGCTGAGCGGCCGTGCTGGCGCCGCCCCTGGGTAGTTCGGGACACTTGACGAAGACCTTCTTGGAGATGGTGATCGTGACTGGCGCCGCGGGAGCAGTGGCATGCGCTGCTCGGACAGGTACTCCTCAATCGCTCTGGGTCTTTCGCCAAATCTTGGCCTGGGTGAGTCGACGGCGAAACCCTGAAGTCCGAGGCGACGGTACTGGCATTCGCGGTACACGTGTCCGGCTTCGCCACAGTGGTAGCACAGCGGCCGCCTGTCCGGTGTGCGCCATACGTCCGATTTCCGCGGGAGGAGCTGCCGATTCTCGAAATGCTGGACTGGTTGAACTGCTGGGAGTGGATCGCGATGTGCAGGGTGTACGAAACGGCGTGGAGGAGCGTAACGACTCGCAGCTTCGGCGTACGATGCAGGAGCGACGTAACAGCTCACAGCCTCGGCATAAGACGCACGGTGAGGCTCGATCGGTACAGGTGGGGAAGCATCGTTGGACAGCGGGACTTGCAAAGCCTGCTGTACTTCACTCCTGATGAGGCTGGAGATGGATCCCGCAGCAGGTGGAGGCGGCCCGTGAATCTTCTGCAGCTCGTCGCGTACCACCGATCTGATGAGGTCGCAGAGAGCTTCGAGATTGACGTTACTCCCCGCAACTCCAATCTGGTCCACCGGCGAGGCAACATTCACGTGGCGGTCGTACACAGCTGATCGCTGCTGCAGCATGTTTTCCATTGTCGTTGCTTCAGTTAAAAACTCTGCCACAGTATTCGGGGGACTTCGCACGAGACCAGCGAAGAGTTGCTCCTTAACTCCTCGCATTAGGTGGCGCAACTTCTTGTCTTCTCCCATACCTGGGTCAGCGCGACGGAAAAGGCTCGTCATGTCCTCCACGTACGCCATCACGCTCTCGTTCGGCATTTGGATGCGTGATTGGATGGCCCGTTCCGCTCGTTCACGGCGATGGGGGTCAGCGTAACTTGCTAGCAGCTGACGGCAAAACATCGTCCACGACGAGAAGGGTTCGCGGTTCTCGTACCAAGTACGAGCTCCGTCCTCAAGGCTGAAATATACATTCCGCAGCTTGTTGGCGTCGGTCCACTCGTTGAAAGCCGCAACGCGTTCAAAGTGAGCCAACCAGTCCACAACATCCTCCAACATGGAGCCGCGGAACACCTTCGGCACTCGTGGCTTCTGCAGCGTGTAATTAGCCATCGGAATATTTTCCGTACCGCTCTGGGGTGGTGCAGTTGATGCCATCTCCGGTAGAGGTTCACGCTCGGGGGACAATCCTCGGATTCTCCGGCTGGCCCGGTGGACAGGTGTTGCGACTGCGGGTATAGGGCTCCCAGGAGGCGTTTGGATCATTGACTGGGAATACCCAGCGACTCCACCAGTTGTCGCGCGTGAACAAGAGGGACTTCAGGTAAAGAATACCGCGTAGTCACAGAGGCGCAGGTCAGGGACACCACAATTCAAAAAGAACCAAAAGCCTCGGCGAGAGCGCGCTAGCCCAACAACTTCTTCCTCCTTTTTCTCCTCGATGCGGGCTCGTGCTCGCCGCAGTTCATGGCCAGGTGGCAATATATATATATAAGGGAAAGAAGTGTATACCTAAGGGCTCGTTTTTTCCGTGTTTTGACACAATATTAATGAGATCTAACAGACAGTAATGCCAAGGAATATATAGAGGAAGTTAATTAGAACAAATGGAATGTCAATAAGAAGACAGAAAAGTGGGTGAAAAAAAACACGACTGGTTATTTTTTTACCCACTTTTCTTTCTTCTTATTGACATTCCATTTGTTCCTTATATATATATATATATATATATATATATATATATATATATATATATATATATATATATATATATATATATATATATATATATATCCACCAGGATGGATGTTTGCCACAATCTATGCTTCATAAAATATTATGCTGGGTATAACTTCCCAAAACCATCATATGATTAAGGGAGACGCCGCAGTGTAGGGCTCCAGAAATTGCGACCTCCCGAGGTACTTTAACGCAAACCTACATTAAAGTACAACACAGGTCTGAAACTTTTTTTTTCCTCCATCGAAAGTGGATCCACTGAGTGCGATCCGGCGACCTTCGAGAATAGCCGTCGGGCGCCATAAACACTATAGACCACCGCGGCGGGGCTATAGAATCTATGTCTATACATCTACACACGAATAAGGAACCATGCCGATTCGGACGTTCTATCCGGTACACTTGCTTACGCGAGCAAGCTTTTCTCCCCTCCCCCCCCCCCCAAAAAAAAGCGGGCCGCATAAGTTTCCTCCCAGTTCGTCGGGAGATAAGCGCTTATATACGCGCGTAACAACAAGGAGGCACATAACGTACGAAGGGGGCACCCACTGTGTGACCGGACACCCGTCCCGAAAACGAGCTTGATAAAAAAACGATTAAGAAAAAAGGGAGTCCGATGACGGAGCTTGTCGGGATCTTAATCGCTACACGCACCGACCTGGCACGGAGCGAAAATGCCGCGCCGAAACCTCGAATTGAGAGAGGCCACGACTTTCCACTGATAACCATGACAAAAGATTGATTGATTGATTGATTTGTGGGGTTTAGCGTCCCAAAACCACCATATGATTATGAGAGACGCCGTAGTGGAGGGCTCCGGAAATTTCGACCACCTGGGGTTCTTTAACGTGCACCCAAATCTGGGCACACGGGCCTGCAACATTTCCGCCTCCATCGGAAATGCAGCCGCCGCAGCCGGGATTCGGACCCGCGACCTGCGGGTCAGCAGCCGAGTACCTTAGCCACTAGACCACCGCGGCGGGGCACCATGGCAAAAGAGAAAAACAAACTGAAATTACAGTTTGGCACTGCGGGACCCAGATTCACACTCTGATGGCGAAGCACAAAGCACAGCGATTGCGGGAGCTGAGCGCTCATTATGAACATCCTTAAGGTTTTCTTTTTTTTTTCACTCTTCAATAGCTATTTATACACAGTCAACCTTGTATATATAGAACACTCATATAACGAATCATTGTGTATATCAAACAATTATGCCTTTTCTTGGACAAGCATTTCCTATATAAAATATTTTTCATATAAAATTACATCTATAAAGAGCTTTTTATGGGACGTCCTTCAGATTCTATGCATACAATCAATCAATTAATCAATCAATCAAAGAACTTTATTTTCACCAAAAACAAAAAAACATTTACGGTAAAAAAAGGTGGCCGGAAAAAAAAGCTGTCTAATGACAGCTTGACAAAGCCCAAGCCACCTATCGGCGGCGAAATGACAGGGTACAGCACCTGATAAAAGTGGGGAAAAAATACATATTAATAGTAGCTAAACAGTTACAAATTGATATTATAGTGCATTCAATACGGGCGCAGGTGCACTACAAGGTCAAATGTACCTAATTATACACTTGCTAAAGATAAATAACGAGGAAAAAAACGAAAAGAAAAACAAGTACAAAAAACAAAGCAAAAAGTAAAACAAAGCCAGAGAAGAAGAAAGAACAAAAAACTGGTCCTAATGCCCGATAATTATCACCATGATATCGATATGTTAACAACGGGTCGAAGACCTGTTGTCAATGATATACCCATCACGGTGGTCTAGTACGATGCTCGACCGCTGATCCGAAGGTCGCTGAATCGAATCCCGGCTGTGGCGGACGATATGCTTGAGGACCGTATACTAATTAAATTTGAGTGCACGTTCAACAATACCCCAGGTGGGCATACTTTCCAGAGCTTTCCACTGTGGCGTTCCTCATCAGTCATATCGCAGTTTCAAGACGTAAAATCTCCAAGACTAGTATCATTATTATTAATATATCATAGGATAATAACGAGCACTAGACTACGCAGTCGCGGCGGGTATTAAACTATAAAGGACGCGCTTAACTACTTTATAGTCCGCTATATACCTACACCAAATGTTCCTTTCTCGAATTGCAATTTGCAAGCGAAGCTGCAGACATTTTACGGCCTAATGAGACACTTAACTACATAAACCTACTACTACTACTACTACTACTACTACTACTACTACTAACACTACTGCTACTACTACTACTACTACTAACACTACTACTACTACTACTACTACTACTACTACTACTACTACTACTACTACTACTACTACTACTACTACTACTACTACTACAACAACAACAACTGCGACGGCAGCACAGTGTTGACTATGACAGCTTCGCGGTGGGATAATGTCGAGTATCAATCCCCGAGGGCTCAATCCAGTACCTCATAAAAGCCCACGTTCAGTACATAATTCGGAGAATTGTTGTCGTGTTCATCGAAACCGTCATTTGACGTCGTATGACTCGTTCCTCTCGTGAAGTGGAGTAAAAGTTCGGGGTTTTTGCTGTCTTAAAACACAAATGATGTGTTTGTTCACCTTATAGATGTGGTCGACCCACGCGCACCCATTGCACTATCGATGCCATTTCCGATCTTTGTTTTCGCTCCGCATAAAAGCCGCCAGGGCCTTGCACGGACGCGCTGTGCAAGACCACACGGCCGATCGAGACAATAGTGTGTGTGCGAGACGGCAGCTGCAGCTTTCGTGAGCTGCACAGCCGCACGCCCGTCACGCCCTCGACGCCACCATACGTCGCGAACAATTGCATCTCCGCGCACCCGCGATCTCGTTGTGTGTGTGTATATATGTATGCATATATCTCGATATGTGTGTATATATGTATGCGTGTATGTATGTGTGTATATATTTATATATTCTTTTCTTTTTTTTTTCTTTTTACATCTCGTGTTTACACGGTTTCTTTATATTACGAAATGTGCTTGATCACCCATATCATTGTGATTATTGGAATTTTTCCCTTCCTGTCGAAGCTATGTTTTATTTGTTTTTATGTTCATCACGCACAGGAGGTCCCGATTCAGTCTCCGACTACGGGACCTCCTTCTGTATACTGTCTGTAATGACTTTACTTCATAGTAACAATAAAATTTGTCAGCGCCGGATGTGCGCGCATCGGGGGGCCTTTGCGGTCGAAGTTACTGCCCCAGCAGCAGTTGCCGCCGCTGCGACTCGCCGAATGACAAGGACAAAGTACACGCGCATACACACACAACGTTCGATCCTGCGTGCGCGTCAAATCGCGATCGGCGGCCACCTGCGGCCCCCTTTCGCATCTCCCCGAAGAAAGTCGATCGCCAAGTCATAAAAGAGGAACCCCTCTGAAGGTTGTTTATTGGCGCATTGTGTTTTTTTTTGGTTATTTCAAAGCGTGCAGTCTGCATATACCCTAGATCGAACGCGTCAAGTGAACAACACCGGCGCATCACGTCTACCATGCAACCCGTACGACACTACGTGCATCATCAGCAGCATCATCATCATATCATCATCAGCAGCAGCAGCATCAACTTTTAATTTCACTTATTTTACCCATAGTCACACGTAATTTTAGAGACGAAGGAGCAATGGGACGCATCTCTTAATATCAGGCTCTTAATATCAGTCACTCCCATAAAGTTCTTATCATTTCATGCAAGTGCGGTACATAAAAATGACAAAGAAAAGTGAAAAGATAACTTAAAAGTGATAACACCCACAGTGCATACCAATTAGGCCAATACAACTGAGTTCAAATGCTTGTACGATTAGAAATACAAGTAAAACAAAAAATAAAATACAACAATATTACAATATACTCTTTACGCGTCATCCATTAAGTAATTGCGCAATGTGGAACAAAACAAGTCATGATCTTAAATATAAACGATGTCGGGGGGAAGCAGTCTTTAAACATACAGCGGACAAATGAATGACACAAAGTGTTAGTGCCACGGCAAATGACGAGTACGTTATGGTGTCGGTCCAAACACGCCGCAATAAGATGGGGTCGTAAAGACTTTAGCTTTCAAGGCATGGTTGAATCAAGATTACCTAGTGTAATGCCACCAGCATAGTAGCTCGTATTACGCGGTAGCGTTTCTGGCAGGATAAGCACGCGAAAAAGAATGATGACTTCGCTTTGCCAGTGATCGGACCAGCCTGACGTTCTGTGACCTCCGGCTACAAGTTTCCGTCACATTAGGAAGTGACAATATCTTATGAAAAAGCATGAGCTGACATGCTTTGCGACTTGAACGCAGTCAATGAAAGAGAAAGGAGAGTGTCATTCACGTGAGACTGCTAGTGCGATGGTAGTTATATATAGAGAGAGTTGCGTTATTGTATACCATTGCGTACCATTTGAAGCGAGTGAGTCAAGTGCGAATGAAAAAGGTACGAGATGAAGCATTAGTATTCAAGATGAGGACGCAGTAGTGTTCCTTATTATCCTTAGTTTACGGCTTGAGGGACGTCACTACGGCTGCTTCGTTGGTATAGAAAGCGGTTACTACGGTTTATAACACAAGTAATGTCATGTTTTTTATCAAGTCAGACGTTGAGTGCCCAAGTATTTACAAGAAGTAACAGAATTTCGAGTAGCATTATTAAGGGGTATATAGTTAACAAGAGGTACGGTATATATAGTATGCGGAACGCGTAAAACTTTACATTTGTTAGAGTTCAGGTCCGTGTGTCCAGGCCAAGTTCGGCACCAGCTAGCAATAATTGTATTGTACGTTGACAAAGAAGTATAGTCGAAGTTACTTGAAACTCGAAAATCGGGAGAAGCTTGCCCGCTTTGCCCAATCAACCAATCAGCACGCAAACTTCTAATCTGGCGGCCGATTCGCGACGCCACGTGATCTCGCTGTAGCCAATCAGATGCACTCGCGCGCATCAGCTTCGCGGTCAGTCGGGTTTTCTCAAGTTTTGACTGGTTAGTAATATTCTTTTCTGTTTCCGCCTTTGTGCAAAAAGCTCCTTTCGTACTGAAAATCAGTGCCTCGATTGACCTTGTGTCTTAGGTAGCTACCGAACGAGGAAGATACAAAGGTATTTGGAAGGGGGAGTACGTCAAGAGAGCCGCTCACTGAAGACCATTAGTGCGGTTACTTAAGATATTCAAGGAGCCTTCGTGTTGACGTGGAATGCCCAGTCCACAGCAAATTAATCGCACTCGGACGCATTTTCTCGCCAAAGATTAGAGACACTCGTCGAAGACAGACACTTCATGACGTCACCGGCATCGTCTCCTTGTTATCTGGCCACCCACTTATCGTTTTTTTTTTTTACTCTACGGACACTATAGGGCTTTTAGTCCTTCGAGTGGCCCTCCAAATGTTTATTTTTATCATTTATTTTTTTTCACAAGAAGCATTATGACGCAGTACGGTCGCTGAAACTACGGCAAGGACACGTCGCAAGTGCAGTCAGCGATTATACTATGATATTAAAAAATCCGTAGGTACACCATATTTAATCGAAACATATGCACGGCGCGTAATGTAACTCATCTCCTATACGTAGTGCTCGCCTCTCGGAAATAAAGGAATAAAACTTGCGAATTTAGTCAATCCATATATTTTTGATCAATTGGCAAATCGCAATGATTACACACTTTTATTTACCAATATAGGCCACGTAAATATTCACTGAAGGGGTCATACGGGGAGTTCGCGGCCCAGGTGGAACGGCTTATAGCAGCGCGGGAGGTGCACATGGTCATAGCAACAGCAGCAGCGCGGCTTGCGTTCCAGAGCAGCCCCTGATCATAGGCGTCTCCACTCTATCCGGTATTCCGCTATCGCAGAGGATAGCTTCCCGGCCCACGTCAAGCGGGCACCAGCTATTGAGGGACAAAAATACAACAAACACGTATACGTTATATATAATATATATATATATATATATATATATATAATATATATATAATATATATATATATATATATATATATTATATATTATAATATATATATATATCATCAGCCTGTCTACGTCCACTGCAGGACAAAGGCCTCTCCCATGTTCAGCCAAGTTAACCCGGTCCTGTGCTTGCTGTTGCCAATTATTACCCGCAAACTTCTTAATCTCATCTGCCCACCTAACCTTCTGTCTCCCCTACCCGCCTTCCCTTTCTGGGAATCCAGTTGGTGACCCTTAATGACCAGCGGTCATCCTGTCTACGTGCTACATGCCCGGCCCATGTCCATTTCCTCTTCTTTATTGCAGCTATGAATTCCTTAACTCCCGTTTGTCCCCCTAATCCACTCTGCTCTCTTTCTTGTCTCTTAAGGTTACACCTACTCATTTTTTTCTTTCCATTGCCTCGCTGCGTCGTCCTCAATTTAAGTTGAACCCTCTTTGTGAGGTCTCCAGGTTTCTGCTCCGTAGCTAAGTACCGGCAAGATACAGCTGTTATATACCTTCCTCTTGAGGGACAGTGGCAATCTACTGTCATAATTTGAGAGTGCCTGCCGAATGTGCTCCACCCCATTCTTATTCTTCTAGTTACTTCAATCTCGTGGTTAGGCTCTGCGGTTATTACCTGCCCTAAGTAGACATAGTCTTTTATAACTTCAAGTGCACTATTGCCTATCGCAAAGCGCTGCTCCTTTCCGAGGTGTTGTTGTACATTACTTTCGTTTTATGCAGATTAATTTAAGACCCACCTTTCTGCTCTCTCCTTGTCTAACTCCGTAATCATGAGTTGCATTCGTCCCTGAGTTACTCAGCAATGCAATGTCATCGGCGAAGCGCAGGTGTACTGACGGTACTCTCCATTAACTCTTATCCCTAACTGTTCCCATTTAGGCTTCTGAAAACGTCCTGTAAGCACGCAGTGAAAAGCATTGGGGAGATTGTGTCCCCCTGCCTTACACCCTTCTTTATTGGTATTCTGTTGCTTTCTTTATGAAGCACTATGGGAGCAGTTGATCCCCTGTAGATTTCTTCCAGAATGTTTATATATATTTCATCTACGCCCTGATTCCGCAGTGTCTGCATGACGGCTGATATTTCTACTGAATCAAACGCCTTCTCGTAATCTATGAAGGCTATGTATAGTGGTTGGTTATACTCTGAGCATTTCTCTATTACATGATTGATAGTATGAATGTGGTCAATTGTTGAGTAGCCTGTTCTAAATCCTGCTTGTTCCTTTGGTTGATTGAATTCTAATGTTTCTTTACTCTGCTAGCAATTACCTTTGTAAATAGCTTGTATACTACAGAGAGCAAGCTGATCGGCCTGTAATTCTTCAAGTCCTTGTCATCTCCTTTCTTATGTATTAAGATGATGTTAGCGTTCTTCCAAGACTCTGGTACTTTTCCCGTCAGGAGACACCTCGTAAATAGAGTGGCTAGTTTTTCTAACACAATCTGTCCTCCATCTTTCAGCAGATCTGATGTTACCCTGATCCTCACCAGCAGCTTTGCCTCTGTGCATGCTCTCCAAAGCTTTTCTGACTTCTTCTATCATTACCGGTGGGTGTCGTCTGGGTTACTGCTAGTTCTTATAGTATTAAGGTCGTGGTTGTCTCGGCTACTGTACAGATCTCTGTAAAACTCCTCCGCTATTTTAACTATCCTATCCATATTGGTAGTTATTTTGCCTTCTTTGTCCATTAGTGCATACATCCGCCTTCTTGCCTATCCCAAGTTTTCCTCTTCACTGCTTTGACGCTTCCTCCGTTTTTCAGAGCGTGCTCAATTCTCTCCATGTTATACCTTCTTACATCGCATACTTTACGTCATATAATCAACTTCGAAAGCTCTGCCAGTTCTATTTTGTCTGTTGTACTTGACACTTTCATGATTTGACGCTTCTTAATTAGGTTCTTCGTTTCCTGGGAACGCTTGCCAGTGTCCTGTCTAGCTACCCTGCCTCCAACTTCCACTGCACACTCC